>JASJET010000378.1:192500-499555 GCA_034092305.1 Diaprepes abbreviatus | reverse complement strand
GTACTCATACTTTCATTAATAATTTTGGTGAAAATTTTTGGTATTATTTGAAAAGTTATAGCATTTAAATATTTCCCACTTTTTGTAATCGATTGACAATCTGTTATCAATTGATTGATATAACATAACCTCAAATCTAGTTAAGAGTAGTTGGAATGTTGGGCAATTTAGCAAGGGTTTTGGTCAATGTTTGATAAAAAATCAATCCTGGACAGTAAAAAATGACAAAACGAAAGAAACCATCTGTAAAAAAACCAACTCAGATCATTATTTTCCAAAAACAAGATCATTCAGCCGAAGTCAATGAATATTTGGACTCACCACTTTTTTTTAACTATAGTCAATCGCCGATTCCGAGAAAAAGGTATAACCGGATATAAAACCATCAAAAAACCACTTCTTTATCTGGCAAACAAGCAAAAAAGATTGAATTCTGCTAGAAAGCATGTTCACTGAATCATTAATAAGTGGAAATTCGTTTTGTGGAGTAACAAGTCGAAGTTTAAGCTTCTTGGGAGTCATCAACAACAATACGTGCGCGGAAAAGTCAATGAAAGGTACAAACACAAACGTATTTTTCCTATTGTAAAATATGGTGGTAGCTCAGTGATGGTTGGGGAATGCTTTAGTCATGCAAGAGTTGGTAAACTTGTGAAAATCGAAGGAATGATAGAAAAACAGCAATACCTCAATACATTGAAATGCCGCGGGCTCCCATCTGATCGTAATTTAATTTTTTAACAAGATAACAACCCCAAATACACTTTTCACTATTGTACTGATTATTTTGAATGAAAACAAAGAAATGATGATCTAGTACGCAGGTGGGGTCCAGAGGTGGATGAAATTATTGAACATACTCTGAGAAAGTGACTATTATTCAATGGACTGAAGCAGATATATTGTCACATAAGGAAAAATATAAAAATATAATATTTTATAAATTCACATTTCCAAATTCAATAATTTCTTCACTTTACATTAAGACTAAAATAAACAGTGTTATCTTTAATAATATTATAACGTTCCAATTATGAAATATTATGTTTATTTATTGGTAATCGATCGGGAAAATTCACCAAGTGAGCAAGGCTGTTTTTCGGGTCATGATGAATCTAGATTGTGAAGGATGCGATTTGTTAACTTGATGAAAAAACAAGAGATGATAAAGGGATGGCCACGTTTGGGATAAAAGTCAGTCAGTTGATCAGTCGATCCAAAGTTTGTAAATATAACGTAGGTAAGCCCATGTGGGGCCAATCAGTGACCAGACCCTAGAGGGTCTCCAGTTAAAAGCAGGTTAACCATCACTGAACCTAGTGACGACTCAGTATAGAGTACTAGAAATGAGTATAAGTATCGTGTAAATAGAAATTTTATTTTAGTGATGTACAGCCCAATTAAGATTGTTAGTCAGTGTTTTATAACTCATTCTTTAATAAACCAGACCAACGTCTACGATCGCTATACATCACTAGCACGTAACCATATACTGAATATACATTAGTATCACTATTGCTTTCCTTATAGGAACTAAAGGGTCCAACAAGGTCTAAGCATCGAAGATTCAATATCTTGCCTCATATTCATTCAAGCTCCTTTAAAGAACTTAGAGATTATTAAATTTAGTTAAATCAAATCAAAGAAACAGTTTTTTAAACATTTTTCCAGTGCAACGCTCTGTCATGATATTACCACAAAAAAACAAAATTTATAAATTCTTATAATAGGTTCTGTTCATTTCATTCTTGGGTTATTACAGCTTCGCTGAAGAGACAATTAAATATTCGAAACACGTACAAGATTTTTTACTTAATTCTCAAAATTTATAGAAGGAAGAATAGAGATTTTATAAAGCTTATTTCCTATTTATATTGTACCCAAGATCTTTATAGAAATTACTAATATCATAACAATTACGTTGCTTATCGGCAAAATTAGGTATTTTAAAATCTTTTTGAGCAAATTTTCTTAGCCATACTGTTTAATATTCCTTTTATCCTAAGATCGAACTAGCGGGTTTGACGTATAATCGTTTGCCTATCTTAATAGAGCACATACATTGTGTGTTTCATTAAGAAACAGCATTTCGAGGCTATTGCTTTTAAACGTTTTATTTTAAATATATATATATATATATATATATATATATATATATATATATATATATATATATTTATGTATATTTATATGTATATATAATATATATGAATAGTTTGGTTACCAATGGTGGTCTCTGTTGTCTTTTGAGTTTTATTTAACTGTCTCGCTTTCTGACTGGACGAGCGGCTCCTCCCCTCTGTAGAGCGCGATATATTTGATTCTTGTATACTCTTCTCGCGTATATTGGTTGATTTTTGTTGTTGTGTTCTTGATTTTTTATTACTGTTTTCCATGTAATTGGAATATTTAAAGCATCGTCCCATTTATTCAACTTTTTGGATTTCTAGTGCCTCTCTTATAATATATCTTGTAGTTTTGTACTGGTGTTATTTCTTTGCTTTTTCGAAATCGATGATATATCCGGTTGTTTGTTGAAATAGAGCTAAGCTTTTTTGTTAATTTTTGAGACTATTTTTATGTTCTTGAATTCTTGCTGATATGCGCCTGTTTGTTTGTCCTATGTATGTTTGATGGTAATCTGCACATGAAATGCTGTAAACGCCATGATTTGGTCTTATCTTTGGGATATCTCGGGATGTTGGCTATTGTTTTTTTGTGGTTTTAATATGGGATGTATGTTAAGATTAAGATTCTTCTGATTCTATCCGTCCCGATTCCATTTTTGGACCTGGTTAACTAGGAAACCCAACAATGCCAGTTTCAGCTTATATCGGAAACCCACACATATTGACCGATATCTCAATGCACAATTACATTATCATCTCTCTCAAAAAGAGGCAATAGTCAACACACTAATATCAAGGCCTCTCCGCCTAACAGAACTCGACACAAAACAAGACGAAATAAAACACATCTCAGCAGCTCTAGAACGGAATGGTTTCTCAAAATCAAATATAAAAAAGCCATAAAAAGACAAGAGAAGACCACAATAAAAACCAAAGACCAAGATCAAACAAGGAACAAGGCCATAATCCCATACATAAAAGGAATAACGGACAGAATCGGACGAATTTTAAGGAAACGCAACATACAGCCCATATTCAAACCACAAAAAACAATAGCCGACATCCTGAGAAATCCCAAAGATAAAACTAACCTTGAAAATCATGGCATTTACAGCATTTCATGTACAGATTGCCATAAAACATACATAGGACAAACAAACAGGGGCATATCAGCAAGAGTTCAAAAACATAAAAATAGTCTTGAAAACAAACATACAACCTCAGCTCTATTTCAACATCACTAAACAACCAAACATACCATCAATTCCGAAAAAGCAAAAGAAGTAGGACCAGTACAAAACTACAAGGTACGCGTCTTCAGAAAGGCTCTAGAAATCGAAAAAATGGGAAAGCTGAATAAACGGGATGATGCTTTAAATATTTCAACTACATGTAAAACAGTAAAAAAAAATCAAGAAACGAAACAACAAAAATCAACCATTACACGAGAGAATAGCATACAAGAATCAAATATATCGCACTTTACCAAGGGGAGGAGCCTGCGGAGCTGCTCCTCCAATCAGAATGCGAGCCAGCTAAACAAAACTGCCAAATGAGATTTTGATGAAACGTGAAAACGATTTTTTGAACGAATTGAAACCCTAAATAATCAAACCATCCGTTCGCAATAGTACTGAAAGTCTTCTTCTCTGAACTTCTTCATGACTCGTATCGTTTTTTTTTTCTATCGCAGTTTCAATGAACTGAAATCTTGTTTCTTCTAATGATTTGATCTTAAGGAATGGATAAAAATCACATTGTGCAAGGTCAGACGAATAAGGTGGATAGTTTAACATTGGGATAATGTACTTAGCTAGAAATATCTTGACAGATAATACAGAATGAGCTAGCTCGTGGTCTTGAGGGAGAACCCATGACTTGTTCTTCCACAATTCAGGAGTTGAGCAAGAACCTGAAGGTACTAATGTTGATTAATTATTTCAGCTTCAGGAACCCGGTGAATGTTGATCTTCTTATTGGAGCTTTTTCAGCTCTGGGTGACGTTGGGCCCTTTCAACGCATAAATTGACGCTTAGTTTTAAGATCATAAGTGTCAGAACAAACATTTCAGCGAGCTCCTTTTTATTCTACTGTGAGAATTTTAGGCACTATTTTCACACACACTTTTTGCATGTTAAAATTGTTATATAAAATTTGCTTTACGCATTCTTTGATAATTCCTATAGATTCAGCAATCCCACGAATAGTGAACCGACAGTCAGACCGATTTTTTCAATATTTTCATCCGCTTTTGAAATGGAAGGACGACCTGGGCGTGAATTATCTTCAACATCTTCTCGGCCACCTTGGAAACTCTTAAACAGTGCAAAAACTCGCGTACGTGACAAACATTCATTGCCGTACATTTAAAAAAAATTGCAGAAACGGTTTTTCCATGTTTCATGTGAAATTTAACGACAATTCATTGCTCTATTATTACACTTATAATTTTTTCGACAAAACAAAAAAAAAAGCGAATACGATAAACCTCTGTTCATTTGTTTTGAGGACTTTACACAAGCGTTCGACCGAGTCAAACCGGAACACATAACAGAATTACTGCGAAGAAAACAAGTAGACGAAGCAATTATACGCACAATATACGAACTGAATTCCAAAAACACCATGGTAATTAAAACAAATAACACTCTAACAGAGGAAATCCCTCTATCCATAGGAATAAGACAGGGTGATAGCCTAAGTCCAACACTTTTCAATGTAATCATGGACGAAATCATTGATGAGGTAAAAAGTACAAATATTCGGTACCGAATGGGACACAACACCGTTCGGATTATATGCTTTGCAGACGATGTTGCCTAGACAGCAGATAGCGAGGACAACTTACAAAGAATGCTTTTCCATCTGAATCGAACAGCCAAACAGTATAATATGAAGATATCTGCGGAGAAAACCAAAGCAATGGTAATAGCAAAAGAACCGGTAAGATGCAAACATATCGAACAGGTTGGGAAGTTTAAATACCTAGGAGCACATATAACAAGTAACAAAGTAGTAACGGAAGAAGTACGCACACAGGCTAACAAAGCGGCCATGATATCAGGCCAACTAAGAGACATAATCTGGAACAATAAACATATGACGGTTGAGAGCAAAGCAAGAATTTACAAGGTCTGTGTAAGACCGATACTGACCTACGGCGCAGAAACAAGAAATGAAACAACAAAGATAAAACAAATAATGAGAACCACAGAAATGCAAACGCTGAGAATGGTCACGGGAACAAGTTTATGAGGTAAAATAAGAAACGCAAAAATAATCGAGGACAGCGGAGTGGGGGATGTTGTGAAGTGGGTTCGAAACCATCGTAGGCAGTGGAGAGATCACGTGGAACGAATGGACGATCACAGACTAGCAAAAACCGCGATGAGAGTGAAACCAAACACCAAACGGCCGCTTGGACGGCCCCCCAAAAGATGGAGAGACAGCTGGATTTCAACCTTAAACCAGGATCTATGGGGCATTGTTTAGATAACAGAACTCGGTTCTACCTAGAAGACGAAGAAGAAAAAAAAACAGCTCTTAACTAATTGAATGATTTGTCTACAGACATGGAGGGCGCCGCATTCGAAAGAGAGGCCTTCACGCTACACAGCGGTCAGTCGTTTGCTTTTTACGTATTCGTACTTCTTCTGTAGAAGCATCAGTCTCGTTACTTATTGCCACACCTTGTTTAATTAACAAATCGATAATACATTCCCTAGCGAATTCCTTATTGGACAAGATATTTAAAATATAAAAACATTAACATTACATTATTAATCTGAATATATAAATTAGATACTAACGTTAAATAGAGAAATAGTTAACTTAATGTAACTAGTGAAAACTTTAAATCCTTAACTTAAATAGTTTCAGCTGTTTCGCGAGAAACTTTGTAATGATCTTGACAATGAGGTTTGTTGAATTTACTTACGAATATTTTAAGGTAAGTAATTTCGAATTTTAATAAATGGAAATATTCTAGAATTATTTTTGAACCAAATATTACGACGTTTTCAAGATGTTGTTTGTGGCATTCAATATATTTTCCTTTAAAAAAGTTTTAATATTTTGCTCGATATTTTCTAGGAATTATTGAAATAGGTACACGTGTAGGCTTAAATTTTTATTATTCTATAGGAACTATTTTTATTTTAGTTATAATAGAGTCTATATTAAATTGAAAATGTTTTCAATATTAAAGCAGTTTCTTAAAGAAATTGCTTTTAAAACGGGTATTATTTATAATAGTTTTATACTGAAATATGATGATAGCAGTTCATATTTCGAGAATAACAAACAAATACAAATAAGTATTATTGAAAAAGGGTTTATTGTGTTTCAAAATAACATCCAAGAAGATCAAAAACACTTTTGTTACTGTGAATACAGTATCTCCAAAACCTGGTTTTTGAACTCATCAGCCGCCTCTTCTGACGTAGGAAATTGTTGACTAGACATGTACGAGAGCAAAAAGAATTTATTCGTTGCCAAAAAAAGCTATAATGCGGATGACTTATTAGTTCCATGTTCTAAGTGTCAGTTGTTGAAGCCTCTCATTGTCATGGTGATCCGTCGTCTCCGGTTTCTTTTCCTCAATTTTCCAAAGATCTCCAGCAAACAAATAGTTGTGGTATCATTCAGAATTAATCGTTCTACGCTTTGCGGTATGGTCTGTTTCTTCTGAACTTCGGAGAAAATAAGACGAATTGCTAGTAGTTATAACATAAAAACAGCCTTTAAATCAAGAAATACACTTAGAACTCATTTAACAAAATGAGTGTGTTTACAAAGTTCCATGTAAGTGTGGTAAAATGTATATTGGAGAAACCAAACGACCACTAGAAGTTAGAATTAAGGAACATAAAACTCATACACAAAAAGGGGAAACCTCGAGATCAGGTATTGTAGAACACGCCTGGGATAAACAACACCATATAAAATGGTCTGAGGCTGCGGCCATATATGTGGAACCCAAAAATTTATAGGAGCAGCTTACATTAAAAACAATAATGGAATCTTCAGTAAACCAAGTCTTGAGATACCTAATCCTTGGCAACCACTACTTTGGAACATCAAATCATTAAAGTGTGTACAGTGAAGCGAAACTTTGCGCTTCAGTGGACATAGTCCCTATATAAGCACGTAGTCTTAAGACAAAACATTCAGTTTATACTTGATAACGATTAGAGATACAACCTAATCGAAACGTCGTAAAAATAAATAAAAATAAAGACAGTGCGAGTCCGTGGACTTATCAAAAGGAAGTATAGTGGTAAATTGTAAATGGGTATATAAAATAAAATGTGATAGTGATAATCGGAAAAGTTATCATGCTAGGTTAGTAACAATGAGTTTTACACAAAAAGAAGGTATAGACTATACAGAAACTTTTTCACCAGTTGTGAAACCCTCTACCCTGAGATTGTTAATTAGCCGTAAATTTAATTTTAGATATTTATCATTTAGATGTAATAACCGCTTTTTGACATGGTAAATTAGAGGAAATTATATGAAACAACCTGAAAGTTTCACAATAACAGGTCAAGAAAATAAAGTTTTAAAACTAAACCGTGCGATATATGGTTTAAAACAATCTTCACAAGTTTGGTATAAAAGAGCTGAAAATGTTTTAACTAACTTGGGTTATAAGAAATCAGGATTTGTCAATATTTTAAAGTTGTTGCTTTATTTTAATCCAGCAGTGTATATTTACTGGAAAATTTTGTTACAACTTAAAATATCTATGAAGCTCTACGATAAATATAAATTATAGCCATTTCCATTTATTTACGGTTGCCTTAGCGCGAAATCGACTGGTTAAATTGAAAGTTTTCACTCCGAATTTTATTGTACTTACCTCAATTTTTATTTATTTTGTGTGCAATTGAACGTAATAGAACGAACGAACTGTCTAAACGATGTAACCGATTTTATGATTGCGGTAAAATATGCGCGATTAGGATCTGAATTTATTTAGTATATTTTGGTTTTTATGACCACTATAAAATTTCTAAGGAGAAAAATATCAGTATCCTGCACATTTTGCTGAGACATACTGGTCTTTCAATACCAAAATGAAGTTTAAAAGTTAAAAACGGAGTTGTTTGATAAAATCTACAAGCATCTGTGGTTTATATGGCAAAATGTTTGCTTGGAGAGTAGGAAATCGGCTAGTTATAATGGAGATAGAAAAAGTTTTAAAATTTTAAAATGTATCTACTGCGGTTTTACGGTTAAAAATTGGTCTTAAATAATAAATATTTTTATTTACATTTTTCTAGATTAAATTACAGGTTCAAATTACTAATGCCATAAATAGATCTTTGTTTTCTACGATTTTCTTTAAAGTTGTCAGTGACATGCATAATTTGAAATTTAAATTGATCGTAAAATGTGTTTCCTACTATAAAACTAATGATTACCTTTTGTCTTTCATTCATTAATATTGCTTTCATCTATAATCAGATCCCTCCTTTTTGTTTACATTTTGAAATATTGATTAATATCGAAACTTAACATATTTATGAAATTTGTAAATTTCGTTGGGTTCCTCGAGACAATGGATCACAGATTGGGAAAAGTGTTTTCTTCATGATTTGATGAATATAAACATATAAACAGTGTTTGTTTGTTTTTCTGTGAATTTTCCTTTTTCAGGAAATGTTTATTTATCTTCACATATCAGCTGTTTCAGATAAATAACCAGGTCCGCTCGATTACATTGAAAGTTTTTATGGTTGCCTATACGGCACACATGTTGAATATATCGAAATGCCAAATTCGAAATAAGATGAAATTCACTTTTTGAATATGTTGTTTTTAGTTTATTAGTTGATTATTTCCCTCTACTTTACTAATTAGAATTTTTGGTAGTTGTCATATTTGAAATTAGATCCTCGAACCAATTTGAACTGATTTGATTTCAGTTTGAATATTTAGAATTCGTAAATGACTTTGTTCATAGGAAAATCATTTTGTAGGCCGAGACAGGTTGGAGTATTAGGATATTGGTTGTCTCTGTCTGACTTGAGTTACGGCCAGTTAAAATTGAGATAGAAGTATTTTTGTATATATTTTCTTGGAGTAGTTGAAATTGTACGATAAATATAGATGTTTCTAAATTATAGATATTGGTTGTCTCTGTCTGACTTGAGTTACGGCCAGTTAAAATTGAGATAGAAGTATTTTTGTATATATTTTCTTGGAGTAGTTGAAATTGTACGATAAATATAAATGTTTCTAAATTATGGGATCGAGATTAAGGTTTTTTTTGAATAGATTTTTGATATACCTTTTTACTAATTTTTTTTTAGTAACTTCCATTGAAAGGCATGTGATAGGGATTGTTGAGCAACGTTTCCTTTTCGATTACCTAGAGGGCTAACAGGTAGGGGATTCTTTTACATGGTTTTGAACCTTTTTAATTGAAAAACTTTAAATATTTTGACTTTATTATTCTATAATGACATGTATCTTTTGCTAAATCTACCAAATCACTTGACAGAAGTAGATCTTAGCGGCGAACCAGTAAATTTTGTAAAGTGAAACGAAGTTGACTCCGCGGCGCTACAACCTCAAATTTAAATGTTTTATTTTGCGATGCTTTACTGTAATTGAGGTTTTTTTATGGTTCTTTTCAAAGTCCAAGAGTGACCAATTAACAATTTAAAGATTATTTAAAGTATTGAATTTTATAATGATAAATTTATTGAAATTTTAATTACTTTACAAATTGAATTTCTAATAACTAAATATTTTTACTCAGCCGGTGTGGCGTATTACGTTTCGCAGAAATTGTCTCTAAAATTAATTGCTTATTTTGCCACGATGCCGACCGGAAGAACGATACCGTACTCGACCCTACTTAGAGCGTGAGTTGATTGTATATGACCAATTCGCTTGGATTGGCTATGCGACTTGTGCGCAGCAAAAAAGTTAAGAAAAAAAATATAATAAAAAAAATATATATATCGGAAATAAGTGTATTCATGATAAAGGCGACATAAATTGAAGTGTAATTCTAAACTACATTATTATGTCACATGAGTCCCTAATTGGAATAATTAAATAATTTAATTGACCAAAAATAAAATAACTAAGATTCCTGAACATTCACCCCACCAAAAACGAATGTTTTTAAACCTAGTAAAAATAGAGAAAATAAAACAGTTATGAAAAAATAATTTTAATATAACTTAAAGAAAAAAGAAAAATAAAAATAATGTTGCATTGCAAAAATAAGATTTTAATTGCCAGGTAATGGGCAAATTTTGACCACAGGTCGTTGCATAACACCGTGGATCGTTTTAAGCGTAACTACGCGAACCACACCGTCTTGTCCCGGATGTAATTTAAGTATTCTACCCATTTCCCATCGAAGGGGTGGATTTTGCTCATTTTTAACTAGGACAAGAGCGCCCTCATTAATTGGAGGAGATGGCTGAGTCCATTTGTGCCTCTCTTGGAGAGAATGGATATACTCTTGAGACCACCGTTTCCAAAAATCACCCTGGAGGCGCTGAATAAGCTGCCAACGATTAAGCCTATTTAAATTTATAGAGCTTAGATCTGGATCAGGGATAGAACTGCTTAAAGGCTCTTGAATCAAAAAATGACCGGGAGTAAGAGGATGAAAGTCATTTGGATCGGCACTAATTGCGCATAAAGGACGTGAATTTAATAAAGATTCAATCTGGGTTAATAATGTGTAGAATTCTTCATAAGACAATATTTGAGTTCCTAAGACACGGTAAAAATGACTCTTGAAAGACTTAACGCCGGCCTCTGCTAGTCCATTGAAATGTGGAGAGCCCGGAGGATTGAAGTTCCAAGTAATTGACAATTTTTGAGCAGCACCTTGCGCCAAAACAAGAAGTTGGCTGTATGCACCATTAAAATTTGTACCTTGGTCACTAGTTATAGTGACGCATTTGCCACGACGGGCGACGAAACGTCTGAAGGCCGCTAAAAATGATTCAGAACTAAGGTCTGATGTAACCTCCAAATGAATAGCCTTAGTGGAAGTACAAACAAAAACGCAAACGTAACCTTTAAAGGTTTTAGCACCTCGATGTTTGCTCATCAAGAGTGAAAAGGGCCCAGCAAAATCTAGACAAATAGAAGAAAATGCCTTGATTTGAGAAATTCTAAGAGCTGGTAAGTCTGCCATGTAGGGATTATATGATTTTGGTTTACATCGAAAGCATCGAATACATTTGGAGAGACATTTATAAATTGCACTTCGGGGTGATAAAATCCAAAACTGTTGAAGTAATAAATAGTGCAAAGTTTTAAATCCTGGATGAAAATTCGTACAATGAGTATGTTCGATAATTAATTCTGTTATTCGATGCGATTTTGGTAAAAGAATAGGATGTTTTACATCAAAGGAAAATTGAGACTTCCTCAGCCTACCTCCTACTCGAAGCAATCCATCTGAATCGACAAATGGAGCGAGCTTTCGAAACGGTTTCGGTAGCAAACTATTTTGCGAAATCTTCGTTAAGATGTCCGAAAACACATCTCGTTGAACACGTTTTATAATAACTCGCAGGGAAGCTTCAATCTCGAAAGGTGACAAATGACCTTTAACTTTAGGTTTTGACCTTGAATTAGAAATAAAGCGAAGAGTATATGCAATGATCCGTTGTATCTTAGGTAATGAAGAAAATCGATCTAGTAAAATAAGAAAATCATCGCAAGGGAGCGAAACGTTCAAAACTATTTGTTTTTCTTCCTTGGATATCTCTAAACCAGATTGACCCGCAAAATTGGTCTGTGTCGGCCAGAAAACTCGATTCTTAGATAAGAATTCTGGGCCAGACCACCAGATGGGAGTATCCAAAAGTTGCTGAGGAGTTTGACCACGACTAGCACAATCTGCTGGATTATGCTTGGAGGGAACGTGGTGCCAAGATGAAATAGGTGAAATTTCCTGAATGTGACTTACTCGATTGGCAACAAATGTCTTCCATTTATGAGGAGAAGAAGACAACCAAGCAAGTGTGACCATGGAATCTGTCCAAGCATGTATGGTGTCAAAAATAACAAGATCAGCATAACTTTCCTTGACGAATGCTACTAGATCCGCGAGTAAAACTGCTGCAAGGAGCTCAAGTCTTGCTATTGATACAGTTTTTAATGGCGCAACCCGACACTTAGCGCAGATAAGGAAAGTTTTGACATTGTTTAATGTGTCTTCTACACGAAAGTAAATAACACCAGTGTATCCGACTTGCGAAGCATCGCAGAATCCATGTAATTCAATTCGAGATATCGAATTAGAGCCTACATAGCGAGATATTTTGATATCAGCAAGCTTGGGCAATTCGGCTTTGAATTTGGTCCAAGTTTCGAGAATATCGTCGGACGGAAACTCATCCCAAGAAACCTTGGATTCCCATAAACGTTGCAAAAGACGTTTTGCAAGTAACAAGCAAGGAGAAACAAAACCGAGTGGATCAAATATTCTACTAATCTCAGATAGAATATTGCGTTTAGTACAGGGGCGTTCCATGGGAACATAATAATAGGAAAAAATGTCTGAATTGGGATCCCACTTTAAACCTAATATTTTAATAAAAGAAGGATCATCTTTATCAAAACTGCAAGACTCCTGGATATCTGAAGGAGATATATGAGCTAAAAGAGCAGGATCGTTACTTGCCCATTTACTTAATTCAAATCTTCCTTTCTTCATAAGTTCAATGAGCTCAAGCTGAAGTGACAACGCAGATTTTAAATCGTGGCTACCGATTAATCCGTCATCTATATAAAACTGGCGACGAAGAACTTGAGCTGCCCTAGGGAATAAAGATTCCTCTTGAACCGCTAGCTCTTGCAGAGTACGTAAGGCCAAGTATGGCAAAGATGAAACTCCGTAAACAACAGTACGTAGAAAATATTCCTGAAGAGGTTCAGAAGGTGAGAAACGCCATAAAATGCGTTGATAATCCCAGAATTCAGGCTGAACATTTATTTGTCTGTACATTTGTTTTATGTCGCAAACAAAAACGTAAGGAAAAAATCGAAAATTTAAAAGTAAAGCAGAAATATCACGTTGGAGCTTTGGGCCAACGAGAAGAGTATCATTAAGTGAGACACCCTGTATATCACGAAGACTAGCATCAAATACAACTCTAATTTTTGAGCCCGACATCTCCTGTTTAAAAACAGCAAGATGTGGGATGTAATAAGCAGACGGACATCGGTATCGACTTTGTGACACTAAGGACATGTGACCACTGTCGAGATAATCTTGCATGAAATCTGTATATTTTCTAGATAATTCAGAATTTTTGGAAAAACGTCGTTCCAACATACAAAAGCGACGATATGCTTGAGAGTAAGTATCAACAAAATTTGGTTTTGATTGACGAAAAGGTGAAGGTACCGAGAACCGTCCAGAAGTTTCTCTGAAGACTAAATTTTTGAATATTTCCTCGCACTTCTTGTCTTCAGTGGACCAAGAAGGGATTTTAGTAATTTGTTCGACCTCCCAGAATTTACGTAACTGAATATCGATACAGTCATCCAAAGAAGCGAGACAATTTAAAAAAGAGTCAGGATTCCTGAAAGGAACTGAACAGCTAGTTTTACCCTGTAAAACATAACCAAAAATAGTCTCTAAAGCTACAGGTTGATCGGAATTGCCGACAATACGGCCTGATTTTAAAAATAAAGGTACCAATTCAGCACCAATAAGCATGTCTATTGGTCCTGGTATATGAAACCGACTGTCTGCAAGCTTCAAATTTCGAATATGTTCCATCTCGGAAATATTAATGTGAATTTTTGGTTGATTAGAACAAACTTTGGGCATGATAATAGCTTCAAAAGAAAAAACCGGATCTAATTGACCACAGGGTTTGATGACGCATTGAACAAGACCGCTGTTGGTGGAAGTTGACATTCCATTTAAACCCTCAATTGGAATAGAGAATTTTTTACGATGGAGACCCAGTCGTCTAGCGCACGACTCAGACATAAAATTTGCCATAGAGCCCGTATCCAAAAGTACACGGATTTTCTGAAAATGTCCTCGAATGTCCTTGATATCTATTTCACACGTGGATAATAAAATAGTATGTTGCGGAACAGACAAAGTGTTTGCAATACAGTGAGTATTCGTGACGGTAAAATTAGACTGATCATCATTAGAATAATGTTCGACAGCCGTAACAGTGTCTGAATTAGACTTAGGTAAGTTATTTTCATTAGAAGGCACGAAAGAAGAAGAATTTTTGTTAAAATGTAGAGTTGTATGATGTGGAAATTTGCAGATTTTACATCTGTGAGAAGAACCACAATTTTTAATAGAGTGGGGAGATACTAAACAGTTGACGCATAATTTGTGCTGTTTAGCATAAGAAAATCTTTCTTGTGGCGTTTTAGCCAAGAATAATTTACATTTAAATAATGCATGAGAAGCAGAACATAAAGTACACGTAGGTTCGCTTTTTTGTGAAAGCGGATTCGTAACAAAATTGGATGTAGATCTCTTGTTGTTTAATGCATGATAATTAGAAGATTTAAAATTTGACTTATCAGAACTCACTGAAGAAGTATATTGAACAGACTCTAAAGCTATACATTGTCTTTCTAAGAAAGTAATTAATTGTCTGTAGGTAGGTAATTCTTGATTTAGACTATTTTCAAGCTCAAAACTGGTTCTGGTTTTAGAATCAAGTTTATTTAGTAACATATTAAACAACAAAAAATCCCATTGATCTACAGGAAGTTTTAAAGCTCTTAAGGCTGCTACGTTTTCAGAAAAAACATTTAAAAGATGTCTAAGATCCTTAGAAGTAACCCTTTGAATAGATTCTGCATAAAATATTTCATTATAATATTGTGTAGCCAAAATGCGCTTATTTTGGTATCGTTTTTCAAGCGTTTCAAAGGCAATAATATAATTTGCTTCTGTAAGAGGGATACCCTTAACTAAAGCTAAAGGCTCTTTATCTAAAGAACTGAGTAAGTATTGAAATTTCTCAACATTAGATAAGTCTGCGTTATTGTGGATGAGACTTTTAAATAAATCAAAAAAACTTGGCCAATCTTTGTAATTACCATTGAAAGTTGGTAACTTAAGTTTTGGAAGTTTAGCTACAATTTTGGAAACTGTAGGCGTATTTAAATTAGGACTAATTGAAATATTAGCTATTTGAGAAGCGGAATCGCTTAATAAGAAATCATGTTTAAAAGATTTAATACCATAGTAGGCCTCATCTGCAGCAATACGCATCCCATCGTAATTTGCAAAATCTTTATCGTCAATTAAAGAAATTATAGTATTATGAGCCGATTGAAATTCATTATATATGTTGTCAATAGCATCTGCTCGAGCTAAAAAGGTAGATTTTAAAGAATCGTCATTAGAAGCTTTGATTCCGGCTTCGTGAGTCTCTTGTAGGCGTTTAAAAGCCGTAGTACGTTTTAAATTAGCTTTAGTTAATTTATCCGCCATTATAAAAAATCAGAAAAATATGAAGAAAAGTAATGTAAATAAATGTATTTTGCACGCTTATGGAAAGCAGAACGAAAAAAAATTGAAGATTGAATGATACAATGTTAAGCGAATTGCAGAAGTAAAAAATATTGTTTATATAGAATTCGCGAAATATGCATCAGACAATGCTGAAATACGTTTGATAGGCTTATGAAAGAAAAAGGAAAAATTGATAAATATATATTGAACGATACAATGTTAAGCGAACTGGCTAAGTAAAAAATTGTTTATAAAAATTCGCAAAATATGCACCATCCAATACTAATAAATGAAAGTAATTTGATAAAAAGGTACAAACGTTTTTTATACCGTAGATATCACAAAATGGAGCAGATAAATATTTCAATAAAGCTGAAATTTTATTTAATATGAAAAAGAGAGAAAGAAAGATAAGAAAGATAGTGTGGTACGGTAGTACGATCCACGTGTTAAATTGCGCACAGCGGTTTAAATGCTCGCTGAAATCTTGTGCGCGAGAATATAATTTTTAAGGTACAGATTTATAGGTACTGAAGGTTCCAGTTTTGCAGCCAAACCTGGATGCACGAACTTGAGATATAAAACTGGACTGCTCATGAAAATAATTTTTGACCCCCCCTTATTGGTCGCCATTGGTGCAATGATTTGTATGGCAACATTGAATTCCCTAATAGTTTCTTACATTGGCGTGAATGAATGTCAATTCTATTATTCTAACTAACAGGTTTAGACAATAACTATCTCTTTCTGTACTATATCTAAAACAATAAATCGCTCTTCCTTGTTTTACTTGACAGGTTAATCGAGTATATTAAATAAAAAAGACCAGAGCTCCGATTCTGTAAGCATATTTTTTTGACATTCTCTCTCCTTATCTTTTTTAGGACAGTGATATACTTATGTGTTAATACAGACTGAACAAAGATAGAAAATCCTTATTATGACATCGTCTTTCCCTTTACTCTTATAGAATCGCAACCCAGGATAATTGTTTCTGTAAAACAATATTTAACTTGAATTTCTACTTTTAGTTTTCTCAAAATTATAATTTTTCTGTTTAAAGCAACTCCAATAAAGCAAATTTTTTTATCTTCTTTGGAAAAGCGTAAATATGTAACAATTTTATTATTTTTAGATAACAAGCATGAAATATCAGTTGTTATAAATAAATGAAAATGCTTTTTCTATGACTGTTTACATATTTTATTTTTTACGATAAAACTGTTATTTAGCAAAATAGCTAAAATGTGAAATATCCGCCAAAAACAAATCGAGACTAATTTTTTTTTTGAAATATCTGTTTTAGAAACATCCTTAACGAAAAAAAGTATTAAGGCATTTATTTTTAAAAATTTTATATCATGAATTAATATAGTATATCGTTTAATGTAAGGTATCGAAATGTCCACATAATCTATTGCAAAGTAAGATAGTTTCATCATTTAAAAATAGCTTCGATTAGGTCTTTGTTAAAATTATTTTCTTCTCGATGCTTTTAGGGAACTGATATGTTAGGTATTTATATAGGGTTAACAACATTCATAATAATGTTGACATTTCCTTCATAAAAACGGAGCTTTAATTTAAATGAAGTAAAGTAACATTATGTACTAAACCCTTTTTATAAAAAAAAAATTAAACTCTAAAGGGGATAGTGTTAAAGCAGTTTATATTTAATTGTAAACAAAACAATATTTATTAAGACACTTTAAATATAAAGAAACTTGTAAATACAAGAGAATTCTACATTAATACAATCATTTTTAATCTAAATATATACATAAAGATTTACTAGCAACTTTTAATTTTTACACTAGGTCAAACTTTCAATTTACTTAACTATTTAAGGATCTGGAATTGGCCTTTTCTAGAGTTGAATTTTTGAAATGGTAATCAATCGCAGCTTCTCACTACTTTGACAAAGGGTTTTCATGACACAAATTTCCTATCTGAGCTAAAATCAAGAATTTTTGTTTTATTAATTAATAACATATTCAAACAAAATGTTATTACTTTATTTTTAGACAAAATAAATACATAAAAGTAAAATTTATGTAATTTCCAAACATCCTTAACAATATTGAAAAATTTCATATTATATGCAATCATTTATTTCTATTTTAATATGGCATATTGGTTTTTAAACGTATAATCATTTAAAATTTTAATACCATATCAGTTTCGATATTCAGCTTTATATGTCAGTGGAACATTAACTTTATGGTAAAACGATATTGTTGTTGGTTAATGCACACCTAATTCAGGACTTTTTTTGTAGAGCCAGTGTATGTTATTAAGTCCAAGTTTAGTTGCTTCAAGATGTTTACATCGTAGTTTTTTTCAGGCAGTTTATTTGTAAGAAGCACAACACAAACTTTTTGCACATCTTATTGTATAAAACAATTTCCAGAAAAATGCTCTGAACAGAGTTACTTATCTGATATATAAAAGAATCATGATCATGACCAATTTGCTTCAGCTCTTGAATTTGAAGATTCTTTTCTCTTAGAAAACTAAAATATTGATAGCATTTAATAATTATCATATATCATATCCATAAGATTAAACTTGTTACCCTTAGATTTACAATTTGATTCTAAGGTAAAATTTTATATAATTATTATTGAATGCTTTATAACTTACCAAATAAATAAATTCCAATTTACTAGATGAGGTATTTGCACGTTTTACGATGAAGAATCACATTTTTAAAATACAAAAAAAAACCTTAAAGTTCACATTCCTGTTTGAAATTTTCAGTAAAACGTTACATAAAATGTGAAAAAATCCATAAAACAGCAAAATCAAAAATAAATTTTTGTTAAAATGAAAAGTATTCAGTCAATGTCAAAATACACTTTCACCAATATCATAAAAACTTAGGGAATTCATTGTTGCCAAAGCAATTATTTGCACCAAATGGCACGGAGCACGGTGGGGTCATTTTTTTTATAAGGGAGATATGGAACACGAGCAGTCCAGTTTTATATATCAAGTTCGTGCCTGGATGCCTAATAATAAAACTCAAAGTTAAATTACTCTGGGGTTTATACCTATTATATGCAAGTGACCTTAAGTATATGAAAAAGAAAATGGTGGTTTGTGACAAAATAATGCAATTTAATTTATAGATATTAAAATTTTGAAAACTTTTAGAAAAAAACTAAAAAACGGTTTTTCATCCGGCAGTAGAAGGAATATAAATGACGCGGAAAATATGAAAATGTAGTGGACTGTATTTTTAATTGGTAGAAAAAAGAAAATGAAAAACTTGCACAAATCGCTTACCTTTCCGTACGGTCAATAGGGCACAATCTTGATCCTGAGGGTACCCTCTTGCTGGTGTTCGCAAGGCTACTCAATTCACCTAGTTTCTTCCCGCACTTTAAGGTTCGCAGAAATTGTCTCTAAAATTAATTGCTTATTTTGCCACGATGCCGACCGGAAGAACGATACCGTACTCGACCCTACTTAGAGCGTGAGTTGATTGTATATGACCAATTCGCTTGGATTGGCTATGCGACTTGTGCGCAGCAAAAAAGTTAAGAAAAAAAATATAATAAAAAAAATATATATATCGGAAATAAGTGTATTCATGATAAAGGCGACATAAATTGAAGTGTAATTCTAAACTATATTATTATGTCACATGAGTCCCTAATTGGAATAATTAAATAATTTAATTGCCCAAAAATAAAATAACTAAGATTCCTGAACAATATATATATATATATATATATATATATATATATATATATATATATATATATATATATATATATATATATATATATAAGTGGAGATAAATTGTCTCATTGGGTAGACTTTTTACCTAGTGTTAAGTCATTACTGAGTTTTTTTAGCGTTCGTTGTTAGTTTTGTTTAATCGGGGAAACGCGAGAATTTTATTGATAATCCTTAACAATTGGTCTTCGACAGACATACCTTGAAAGATAGGCTGTTCTACTTATTGCTTTGCACACTACTACCTTTTAATTTTAAATGAAAATCCTTATCATTTATATCTATTTTAAAGTATACAAAATTAAAAAAAAAAGATACGTAACAAGTGAATTTTCTATATTTTGACAACTTGTAGTATTCAGAATATCAAATAAAGTGCTTATTTTAATTTTTTTTTAATTTCGTGAAACAAAACAATGAACAAACGAAACGATTGAACAACAGTGATTCGTTATTAAAATCACGTACACTTCGATAAAAATCAGCGCCCTTCCAAATCCACAATTTAAACTGTGTGGACTTATTGTTAAATTACCCGTATACCTACACAAAAGAGAATTCAAATAAATTGAACGCCAAATTGCAGGGGAAGATCTACCGCAGCAATAAAATTGGTATCATATTTGAAACGTTTTGTTCATTCTATTGCGCCTAATATTACAGAAAATAAATCAATATCGAAGTGGGTACGGTAAAATTTAATAAGTTCAACTTGAGTCCGATGATTTCGTGCCAAGATATTTTTAAACTTGTAAATTTTGCTTTATTATACTATGCTTACTACAGATTTTGGAAAGAACTTGAAAAAAAAATTGTTTCACAAGTCATATTTATATACCATAGGTTAAATAAGGGAGAAATAGATAGGCTACTCAATACTAATTTCCGTGACAGCGTTATGTGCCCTTTGGCGAAATGTTCGCAAACTCGCATCTACTTAGGGAAAAATGAGCTGATTCACATTTATGATTAGCTGTTTTTCACCCCTGGGACACAAAAATTAAAAAAAAATTATTTAATACATTCTTTTGTGTTTATAATTAATTCAGTTTGTAAATTTAATAATAAATAAAATTAATATGTTACAAATAAATAAATAAATAAATGTTTTATTAACGGATAAACCAGTTTAAAATTTACAACACTTTATAACTTATAAACAAGCATCCAAACAGATTAAAAAAAAAATAACAAACGATAAACAAACCAATCCGAAGTATCCGTTAAACTACAGTAAGCTTACATTTAAGACCACACGTAGAACAGTGAGAAGTAAAAATTTGCACTATAGATGTCTCTTTAAAAAATTTTTAAAACTATTTAAAAATGTCCAGATCTTATTAGCTAAAATCCACATTTTATTTAGTGGTGCATAGGTAGATTAGTTGGTTCTATGAGTATCCACAGAGAATACTTCAAGTCCTCAACTATTTCTCTGAGGCACACTGAAACCAATATGCATTAGTAATTCTGGAGAATTTGTTATGCTATTAACGATTTTAAATAGATAAAGTATGTCAATGTATTCTCTGCGATGTTCAAGAGGCTTCAAATTTAATTGGAGTATTAAATGAGGGTAGTTTATATTTTCTTTAGGAACATCCAACTTATAAGCTACATATCTTAAAAAACGCTTCTGCACCCTCTTCAACTGATGTACAATATAAAAAAGTAATCATATTGGTGAGGCATACTCCAATACAGAACGCACAATACTGCAATAAACATTTTTAAGACAAATAATATCGTTGAAGTCAGATAGATTCCGTGTAACAAACCCCACCAATTTCATTCCCTTATTCGTGGTATTATGTATATGCTCTTTAAAAGATAATTGACTATCCAACATTACATCGGAATCGGTCAACTCCACGGACACACCGTTAGTCTTATAATCGTGCTCAATTAAAGTCTTCTTTCTACAGAATCGCACTGTCTTGCACTTGCCGATGTTAAGGTACAACCTGTTAGTACTACACCATACACAATATGCATCCAAATCAGACTGCATATCAATGCAATCCTGCAGGGTTCTAATGCACTTAAAATTTTTTAAATCATCAGCGAAAAGCAGTGCCGTTCCATGCGAAAAAGATTTGACGATATCATTCAAAAACAAGTTGAACAGAAATGCGCTCCCTGAGGAATCCCAAATTGCACCCTAATTTCACGCGACAAGTAGTTATTATGTCGTATAATCTGTATTCTCCCCGTGAGATATCTTCGCATCCTCGAAAGGAGGGAATCTTGAATACCAATAGATTTCAGTTTGGTTAAAAGACAAGTATGATTCACTGTATCAAACGCCTTAAAAAAATCAGTATATATGTCATGAACCTAGCAACGACCCTCCAAAGCACAGAGCAAAAAGTCAACATAAATGAAAAGATTTGTAACTGTGGAGTTTCCTATACAGAAACCATGTTGTTCCGGAACTATATAACTATAACTTTCAAAAACAGTTGTTAATTCATCAGTTAAACGAGAATCGAATATTTTTGAAAGTATGGAACATTTAAAAATTGGTCAACAATTTTCTATATGTGCTCTATTTGAATTCTTATAAACAGAGTATACATAATCCCTCTTCCACTCATCAGGAAAAATCCCACTTTGAAGGGACAAATTGGTAATTTACTCAAAATAAGTGAAAAGATACATTGGGATTGTTTCAAAAAGAACACTGTTATATTATCAGGACCAGAGCCCAAGTTGTCCTGTAATGAGTTTATCTTATTAAAATCATCAGTGGGTGAAAATGTACAAGTTGAAAAATTTACATTAGAGTCACAATAAAAGTTAAAAGCTGCCCCATGATCGTGATCAAATATATATGAAGATGAAAAATGATCGGCAAATAAGTTCACTATCGAATTTGGATCGTCACTAGTTGTATCATTATATGACATTGTACTCGGAAGAGTGTAACCACTATTCTTCTTTTTTACATACTTCCAAAACTCTTTCTTATCACCACCCAATAACTTCTGCAAGGAAGAAATGTATTCTTCATAATTCAACCTAGATACGATCTTACATTGAGACCTTAAGTTTGAGAATAATGTGTCCAACATGCACTGTTTTTTGATTTTTCACGATTGTCGACGTTATTTTTTCCGCATTTTAATCGCCTCATAAAATAGTAATATCATCCGTAAACATAATAAGTTTACCACCAATATCATGTTTGCTAAATTATTAAACATCATTTCACCTCATAATTTCCGTTCATAAAATAAAAAAAAATACTATTATACTAATAATATTATGATACTTTTCAAAATAGGTAATATTTTGAATTGAAAACATCGTTACAAATTTTCACATTATTAAGTAAAACTTCTTATACTCAAATTACAGTAGAAATTAAGCAATATTCGCTCAAATGTAGACGAATTGTATATTCCAAGAACAAGACAAGGCCAAGCACTGACCCCTAAGGGACACCAACCCTTACAACCATCCTATTTAAAAAGGAAGACCGAACTCTAACTACCTGGTGCCTTCCAGACAAATAAGATTCGAATCAGCTTAAAGTTGTCCCTCTTATACCATAGTACTCAAGTTTAGCGAGCAATATGCTGCAGTTTACGCAATCAAAAGTTTTAGGTATGTCACAGAATACCTCTGCAGCCAGATTCCCTACAAACTTTTAGTTTATTGTTTTTTTGATAATATTATTTTTAAATTTTTATTTTGGAAATTGCTAAAAATATTTAAATTAAGTACCCGCTTTATATAGTTATCTTAGTGGGTAAGAGAGGGCATTACTATCTAAGTCGATAAAACAAGGTTCTATATTAGGTGTTATATTCGCCAATTTCAACAGACGTCTGCGAGATTGCCCACCTTACCATGGGACGATTTTGTGTGTCGACTCAAACAGATTGTTGCAACATTTCTCTAACTTTCTTGTTCTGAGTGCCCCAGTCAAGTTGCATATCTCGCGTATTGGCAAGCATAAATAAATTATCAATATTTTATCACTTTTAATTATGTTCGGTTAATGACTATGAAAATAATTTTATTCTTTTAAATATTGTAACTCATAAAAAGTAACGTTTTTTTGCTACAGTTACAGAAGAGGCCAAAAAAATTTAATCTAATTATTAAACTCTTTATTTTTCTTGGGCTATGGATATTTGACAATTCCAAATGTAATTTTAAATATCATAACAGAATAATTTCATTGCCATTGCCATTTTTCCTAAAGAGAACTTCAATAAGGCTATTTAATTACTTTACTTTAAAGTTTTTTTATTTGAAATTTGCATTTAATGACTACTTTATTCTGCCTTTAATTAACATTCATTAAACTTTATAATAACTTTTAAAATTAAAATTATTGTAGGGATTAGAGTTGCTAGTTGTTTTTGAACTCTACAGTAGTAACATTATTATATTTTATGTATTATCTTAGTTGAAATATTTTGTTTTAAAAAGTGCATTGTCATAAGAAATACGTTGAGTTGCCAGAAGTTTTATCAGTAATAAAACATTGTACAGATAAAAGAATAAAAACCGAGAAAGCATAAACATTTTATTCTCAACTTTTTATAGAACATAAAAATATAACAGCTTCTTAAAATTTTCCGTTTGTACATAGTGACTATAATGCTACACATGACGTTTATTTATATTGTGACTGCTTCGTTGACAAAAATATTATTAAGGCAATCATATTTCAAGATGGTAAGCAGTAGTAGTCAAATAAATTTAGATTTTGTCTCTCTTCTAATTAATCCAGTCCTATTTAACTATAATATTTTTTAACGCAAAAGTCAAGACTTGCATAAATTTATTTTTTATATAATTATTCATACAGTGATATATTTACATTCAGTTTTTGAACTTAATTGGCCAGCACCTCTCTTTTTATTAGGATTTTTATAGTTTTATTGTTTGTTAACTGTTTAACTGTGACATATGGATCTAAGCAATATATACTCAAGCTATTTTATACATAATTAATGGATAATATTTTTTTAATATACATAAATTTATATTTTGGATTCTGATTTTTTTTTGTGTATTTTTCTTTTATTTTTTTATAAATTTTATTTTACTTTTAGCTTTTTGAAGGTTATTTTTTATGTATATATATTTTTTAAAGTTATTTAGCATTTTTCCTTTATTATATATTTTTTTCTTTGTTTCTTTCATCTTGTACAGTTTAATCTTATTTGCTAAAATAAATTTATACAGTGATTTATTCACTTATTTGAGGACATGATACTTTCTAAGTTCAAAGGGAAATCGATTTTTTGCACTAAATCATTGTACGAGGGTAATCCTGAATATTTCTAAATGTGGCTAAATTGTTCAAACTATGTTAACGCTGCTTTACTTCTACGTCACTAATGACAAGTGTAACTGTTGGTTCAAATTTCAAATGCTTAGCGTTACTATTTGCTGAGTAATCCTTAAAGTGTTACTTCTGTTTGTGCATTTGTTACATTTGGTCAACATTGCATGGAGCGGAGGTGTGGACACTGAAAGCTGCCACGATTAATCGTTTGGAGGCATTTGAGATATGGTTGAATAGGCGGATGCTTTGAATCCCTGGGTAGCTATGCAGACTAATATAGCGATTTTAGATCGGGCAAATGCCTCTCGTAAATTGCTAACAACAGTAAAATAGATCGATACAGATTATTTAAAGTTAAGCATGACCCCCAATCATAAGAATTATTCAAAGATTCTTAAAAAATTACTAGTGTTGGGTCGTCATGAAAGTATTTTAGTTGTCACACATAGAGTGTGTTTTAATTATTTTAAATGACGTCTGTGAGTGTTATGTTTTTTTTCCTTTTGACATTTGATATCAGTCACATTTAGGTTACTTCTGAAAGGAACTTATGCCTAATTTTTTTTGTTACTTTTTGTTTAGAGTCAATTTTAACGTGGATTGTATAGATGAATATTTTTGGCACATGTTACTATTTTATTTCTGTAACGGAAAGAAAGCTGTTGAAACTCACAAAGAGATATGTGAAGTTTATGGTGTCAAAAGCACAAGGGAGAGCATGTGTCAGAATGGGAAATTGATGATCAAATCAAAGTCATAAAAGAAGAGTCATCATATAACTGTTGGAGAGATTACAGAGAGATTAAATATATCGCACACAATAATTGAAAATCACTTAAAATATTCCGGACTCGCTAAGAAACTTGGCATCATTACCATCATTCGAAAATGGTCATGATCCACGCGTGATAAATTAACACAAACCACATCTGAAGCTGAATTGCATCCAAAAAAGATAATACTGACAATTTGGTGAGACTAAAAAATGTTGCGTATTGTCAGCAGCTAATGAAACTGAATGAAGCAATCAATGAAAAATAGCTAGAATTATCAAATCGCAAAGAAATCGTATTCCATGATAATAATGTAAAGTCTCTTCATCTTTATTAACTTACTGATTAGAAAGTGATGTCCAATCTCCCAGCAAGCCCTGACCTGGTACCATCTAATAAAAACTCTTTGAATGGTAAAACTTTCACAAATGATGATGAACTTTAAAGATACACGGTTCAGTTTTCTCCTGATAAGGATGAACATTTCGGTGATCGCAGTATGATGAAGCTGCAAGAGTAATGTAATGATATTTTAATTAAACAAAATGGGAAATCTATAATCGGTTAAAATTTATTTTTTTATTATAAAAAAGTAGTTTGATTGCATACAATAAAAACCAAAAATACTTTCCTGCAGACGTGATAGTTTAAAAGCAGTACATTTCCAAAACGATAATAAATATCTCTCCATTTTTCTAGAGTATATTGTTTCTATGAAAGCAGCTTAAACTTAAAAACATAAAATATAAATTATATTTAAGAAAAATGGGTGCCGACTGTATTTATTTTTAAAATGCAGCAGCAAGCAGTAGCGGCTCCGGACTGTTGTGACTGAAGTGACATGAAGTGCTAATAATTGCAATTAAATATGGGATCTTTGAACAAATGAATGAATTAACAAAAGGTGGTTATACTTGGTCATCGATGCCTAAGCCTCGTTAAGTGAACTTGTCTAACAAATTCCGGTGATAAAATTGAATCTTTCAAATATCTCTGCCTCAGTCTGTTGGGTGCTGGGTACTCTTTGACAATATAGTTAACAGTTTTACCCTCCTTCAGACACCATCCGCATATCGGGTCATCTACTACACCAATCTTATAAATATGGGCCTTCTAGTGACCATGTTCCCCAACAGTGTCACTATAATTCGCAGCTTTTACCTTCCTAATAAGAGATGGACCTTAATAAGCCGTGCGCTTCAATTATGTGTTCTTTAGCACACCTGATCCCAGAAACTCCTCTCCACGATTCAATAAATTTACTTTTACCAACGGCAATAGGGACAGGTAGAATTAGTTGAGATCCATATAGTTCAATCGCGGATCCCATATTTGCCAAACGACCGACTTCTCTATTTACGCGTATACCCGGGTGACTCGGGATCGACACGAATCTGATTATGTAGCCGTTCCACGTCAGACTGTTCAGTACATCCTTATACTTAAACACTAATCGCGAAGATACAACACTAGATTTTAGTGCCATTATCACAGCCTTACTCTCTGAGCTATTTATTATCCTATTCCTGTTTATATTCCTCTCGCAAAGATGGCACATTCCAGAATAGCATAGATTTTCGTTGCGAAGATCGTCTCAACTTGTCCGAAAGAGTAGAATTCTCTAACTCCTGTGTTCCTGCCGAATCCTCCGGCTCCAGCTCTTTTATCTTTTAGAGATCCATCTGCAAACCACCAGGATCAATTGCTCAGAAGATTGTGCTTATCTTCCTTATCCTCTCTACTCGAAAAAATACCTCAAGAGGGTGGATAGGTTTCAAAAGCCATACCATGTAATTTTTTTGTATAGAGAGTGATAGGGATCTCTCCACCATGCTTTCTCAGACACCTGAGTAGCCGCTTCAGCTTTCAGGGCCTCGTTATCTATGTATAAGTAGGGAGGAGGTAGGTTCAATAGCACCCCCAAACCACTCATTATTCCTACACAGGCCGTTTTTTAAACTTCGTCAACTTAAAAACGGTGTTTACGATTTGTTGTATTAGACCACCATATAACAGCGCTGTACGTAGATATATGGAAATTATATAAAACACAAAAAAATAATTCCCTTACCTACAATCATGGCAAAATGAATTTAATAGTGTTTTATGCTCATCTTGCCAAGCATAGAAACGTTAAAAATATTATTCACGTGAACCGTAGATATTTCCGTAGTCTTTATTTTATCCCATATATGAAGATGATCGGTCCCTTTTTTCGATGAAGTTAACTTTACATCCACACGGCCAACTCTTTTTATCATAGATATATATTTTTATGAAATTTGCTACAGTAAAACTTTTTTCCACTTCTACTTTGTTTTCAATTATCTTATCAGGTAATGGCTATCCTATTCTTTTACTATAAGTTTTTCTCTAAAGTGAGCGCACTCCAAAAGTTCTTTAAAAACTAACATTGTTTACGAGGTATGGCTATAAAATAATAAAAATATTCAGTTTACACCCCTCCTCTATCCCTGCAACGCTCCTTACGAATTTTGGATTTTAAGAAACAGTTCTGGAAGTTTTCTTCTGTGAGCTTCTTCATGATGCGTATCGCTTTTCTTCTCACACTTTCAACGGACTGATATTGTGTGCCTTTTAAAGCAGATTTGCCTTTGGGAAACAAATAAAAATCACATGATACAAAGTCAGGCGAATAATGCGGATGATCTAACGCTGGGATATTGTACTTAGCTAGAAACATTAATTTCGATTGTGAGAATCTTAGGAACCTTTTTCGCACACACTTTTTGCATGCTAAAATTGTTATGTAATTATATCTTGTGAATTTTTTATCAATTCTTGCGGTGTCAGCAATTCCACGAATAGTTAACCAAAGGCCAGATCGAATTAAATGACAAAATTTTTTAAAATTTTTATCGGTTATTGACGTGGAAGGGCAACCCGGGCTTGAACCATCTTTAACGTCTTTCGTCTTGAAAATACTTAAAACACTCAAAAATGTGCACATGAGATAAAACTTCATTGTCATAAGTTTCAGTATCGGTTTTTCCAAGTTTCAAATGAAATCTTAAGACAATTCGTTGCTTTATTATTAAACTTATAATTTTTTCGGCAAATCTAAAAAAAAAGCAGCTCCTATATAATCGAAGAACAAGGCTACACTGATCTGTAAATGCCCATTGTAGTCGCCGTATTCAAAAGAGAAGGCTTCACCTTACATACCCGTCGGTCGTTCATCTTTCACTACTTCTTTAGAAGTATCAGTCTTGTTATTTTATATACATCCTTCGTATAGTCATAGCTGGAAATAAAATGACTTTTAGTGACAAAACTAAAACACAAACTGATGAAGGAAAGTAAATTTTATGTAAATATACAAAAAAATTACTAAAACTAAATTTAAAGTTTTTTTTAAACCGCCAAGTGCAAACAGAACAAACACGAACGTCAAAATAAAAAATTAATGTCAGGGTGCCAGGACCCATGTAACAAGTATGTCCTTTATTCGATTTTTTTACATATTCCTTCTTTCTTGCTCGCATTTAAGATCCGTTAGATCTTCGTCTTTTCAATGTGCTGTATCAATCAATGCAATGGCACTATCCTATATTGCCTGACATCTAAATAATTAATGCAGTAGATAAAACCGTAGAGTTTAGAGTTGAATGTTTTTAGAAAAATGTAACTAGGGGCACGACACTATTGTATTACCCTACGAGCCGCCTCTGACTAACATTACTATGAGATATAGATGATAATTAATGCCCTGAAAATTAGCATCACTTATTTTATGGGCATAAAAAGGATTTTAATTTGTTGATGAGTTTAATTATTACTTTAACAATCAACCTTCCATAACCGATTAATTTTGGGATTGTTTTGGCTTTGTGCTAGCTTTATTTAATTACTTACTTCGTAAATTAAACTCTCTTTCAAGCTTGTAAGTCTTAAGTTAAACTTTTCTACAAAAATAATCGCTTCTTTGGATTATCTCACGCGAATATTCTAGTTTAAGGTTATATATAAAGATATTTTGAATTACGAAATAATTATTTGCTTCAATTATTTATTTATGTTTTTTTTTCTTATCTATTAGATTTATTTTTATTAACACCTTCTTAGGCAAATAATATTATATTTTTTAATAATGGTACTTAAGAAAAGCCATACAAATAATATGGTTGTTTAAATTAGTGGACACACTATATAGTCCACAATATGTAACAGGCGTAAACCTATTTCTTTACATCTTTTATCATCGTGTAATATAAAATATCAAGTAACAATCCATTAACTTGAATAATTTCCCGGATATTATTCTATAATCCATAAACCAGCGATTTCCTAATAAATATAATCGCTCTTTTCCAAGGCCAATTCTAACTACACGTGCTTATTGTTTGCGAAACAAAACAAATGAACCCCCTTGACGGTGTCACGGTCCTCTTTACGGCTTTTGCACGGCTTGTGTAAACAGTTGACAGTCACTTCAGTTGCATAAGTGACCGAGGTCAACATTATGAAAGGGGAAGAAAAATAACAGGATTCTTAACGCTGAGAACTAGGTTAATGTCCTCTGTCATTTATACAGCACACACTTTTTTCAGGACTATGTTTTGGAATGTTAATAAATTAAATGCAGTTTGTTGTCACGTTATCCACAAAAGATAAAATCTACTCGGAGAGCCTAGTGGGTTTAGCGAATGAGGAGACACAGCTCTACCAAAATTTTATATATGTATTCTGACCTCTTGATTACAAATATACAGAGTTTAATTATTGTACATTCCTCAACATTATCTTTACTTAGATCAATATTGTCTCTGTTTATATTTTCATTTTTAACTTTTGAACTTAGGTTTTTTACGTGTATCTTTTTTATAGCACCCATTTGTTATGTGGTACTTGAAAAAATCTAATAATTCCATCAATCGGATTCAATGAGCACATCTTATACTCAATTCATGTTCACTTAAAGTTATTTAAAACTAAATAATATTTATTCTATATTAATTTTACGTTTTTTTGGCTATACATCCAAACAACAAAACGTCTACCCTGGTCAATACTCATTAAATTTATGTCTTTTTATTATCTTGACAAATGATGCACAAATTAATGTTTTGAACAATAATCCTTTTCCGATGTACTCATATTATGTGTTATATACTTTATGAATTTTATTTATTATGCCACATTTTATACAGGGATTAAAATTAATATAACAGACATGAATCCGCTCTCTCAAACAGTTATAATAACTGAAGTTCTTTATGATAATGTAATGTTTATTTTATGATTAGATGCTTATAATTATATATATATATATATATATATATATATATATATATATATATATATATATATATATATATATATACGACAAAACAAATGCACGAACTTTTCTCGTTAATATATGACTAAATAACATAGTTAAATGCACTTAAATTTAAATGCTTTTTACTTATTTATGATTGCGATGGACTCTTCTGCTAAAAAAAAAACACAAACAAAACTATTTTTTTTTGTATCAGAAAAAAATTAGTTTTGTTTACAACATTATGATATCACACTTATATGGAAAGATGAGAAAATGCCAGCAAAATGGCACGAAAGCATAATAATCTCTATCCATTAAAAGGGAAACAAAACCAAGTGCTTCAACTATAGAGGAATCTCCCTACTTAACACGGCATACAAAATCTTATCGAATATCCTATTAAGTAGACTAACGCCTTTTGTGGAAAATTTCCTAGGGGAATAATAAGCTGGATTCAGGAAAAATAGATCGACTATAGATCAGATCTTTACTATAAGACAGCTACTTGAAAAAGAATGGGAATTCAATAGAACTATCCACAATCTTTTCATCAAGTTCTCACAAGCATACGACAGCATTAAAAGAGGTCAACTGTGGAATGCAATGGCAGAATTTTCGATCTAAAAAAACTGATCCACCTCGCGCAGTATGCGTAAATGGCTGTAGATCCAGGGTACGAATAGGTAACCAACTCTCAAAATCGTTTGAAATAAACAGTGGTCTAAAACAAGGAGACGCACTGTCACCTCTCCTGGAAAAAGTAGTAAGAACAACACAAATTAGAACAGAACTGGGTAAATGGACCAAAATTACTACTTAGCATACGCGGATGACATTGATATTGTTGGAAACACCGTCACCAATGTAAAGGAAACTTTCAACAAAATAGAGATAGAGGCAAGGAAAACCAGTCTAATGGTCAATGAGGAGAAAACCAAATACATGTGCATAAACAGACAAAAGAATCGAGATAGAATAGGACAAAATGTAACAATAGATACATATAACTTTGAAAGAGTGGAGCGTTTTAAATATCTCGGAGCGACAATCACCGCAGATAACGATATCACAGAGGAGATAAAAGAGAGAATTCAGGCAGCAAACAGATGTATGTATAGTCTCAACAACACCATCAAATCCAAGAACTTAACACGAACCTCAAAAATCAGGATATATAGAACAGTGGTTAGACCAGTACTCATGTATGGCTGTAGGACGTGGAGGCTGACAAAAGCAATGAAAATGAAACTTAGATGTTTTGAGTGGAAAATCCTTAGAAGGATTTTCGGACCCTATCACGACCCCAATACTAATCAATACCGAATAAGAACAAGTGCCGAGGTCAAGCAGATATATAACGCGAGCGACATCGTACAAGAAATTAAATCCCAAAGCCTAAGATGGGATGGCAATGTCCATAGGCTCCCTAATAACCGCCTTACCAAGTTAATTTGGGAGGAGGCCCCGACAAGGAAAAGACCCTTAGGATGCCCAAGAATACGATGGAGAGATAACATATGGTCTGATTTAAGAACAATGGGGTTACCCACTGACCCAACTATCATGGACGACCGTGTGAGATGGAAGCAAGTTGTGCAGTCAGCCAAGACCCACCCCGGGTTGTAGAGCTACTAAAGAAGAAGAAGAAACTGTAGACACATAGAAGGCTATCCAGACACTTTATAACAATTTGATGCATAGTATCATGGAGTATGTTTGTACCATTTGGGCACCTATACATCATTGTCACATAGATAGACTTAAGAGTGTATAGGGTGAGTCAACGATTGGATGAAGTAGGTTTGTGCCTTTTCGGTGAAATTAACAAAGAAACTATATTTCTTGTTTGATACAGTTTATTTTTACGCAGATTTTAAAAATATTTAGGACTCTACAGGGTGAGCCAAAAAACTAGGACAGCATAAAGTTGTATTTTTTTAAATAGAACACCCTATATACAAATCGTATTTTCGATTTAGCTTATAATTTTAAATCTTTTTTTATTAAGGGTTTACTATAACAAAACTTTATAGTTTCTGAGATAATTAAGTTTAAAGAAAAAAAGTCACATTTTCAAGCATCAATTCAATCCTAAATAACGTTTTCAATTTTGTGACAAATATATTCAAATTTGGAATTTAGCAAGGCCAAGGACAAGTAAACATAATTTTTACCTAATATTTGCAATAAAAGCTACAGGGTGTTGAACACATCGGCTCAAATTTGAACAAGTTTAAATGAATAAATATCTTTTTTTTTAAATGGTACACCCTGTATATTTCCATGTTATTTAATAGAGTAATAAAAACCCTAAAAGTTTTGTTCAATATATCCTATACCTATTTATAATAGTTTTTGAGATATTTCAGTTTTTCTTATTTTCCATACTTTTTTACAGAAATAGTCTTCATTATCATAGTAGCCATGTAAAATAATAAAAAGAAACTACAGAAACAAACAGAATGTGGTTAAATATGATGAAATACATTATTCGTTATATTACACCGGCAATAGTTTAATTAAACATAATGTGAAAAAATTAACACAACAGTAGTGAACATAACCCGATTCGCTCGATCCCCCCACTCCTCGACCTTGACCTTGACCTTGCTTCACCCCTCTTTGGCCCCGCCCACATGTCCTTGTCATTGACCTTGAAAGTGCACGTGTGCTTTGGCCTTGGCCTGGTGTTCAAGGTTGTGTGTGTGACCTTGACCTTGACCTTGGTCGAGACGACCTTGACTTTGTTGATGGTCATCTTGGGTGTGTGACCTTGAAGTAGTTATTTGTGCATTGTAATAGTGTGGGATGATCTTGAAATGATTTTGACCTTGCAAATTGTTCTATAAATTGTGTGAGTCTACTTGCATTCATTCAGTGTGAAATGTCAGATACGGAACTATCTAAAGAAAAAATTATAGAGCAAGTCGGCAGAGTAATTTGTTTATATCAGAGTAATTTAAAAAGTTTGTGTGATTTTGAAGAGAAGGATCTAGCATTTTTTCCTCTCGAATATTTAAAAACTTGCGTTGATACGCTGAGTTTACGGCAAATTTGGGATAAGCTGCCAGCGTCATATCGGTGTAACAAGGAACTACAGTTAAGCTTACTCTGTTACATTCACTATGAACAAATATATCGTCATCATATAGATGGGCCACCACCAGCAATAAAAAAGTGTCGTGAATGTAAAAATGAGTGAATAATATGAATAGTGCTTTGCAAGAGACAGTAAAAAAATTGGGCGATGAGTTCACTGAAACGGCTAATAATTATTTCAATGATGCAATGAAAAGTCGAGCAGAATGGGCGTCGCGCTATTGTGATTTGGCTTATGAATATGAAAAGGCTGCGAATGCATGTCGTAAATATTGCAGCAAAACAATAAATTTACAAGACTTTGTTCGTGAGATAAAAAAGTTGGGGTTTAGTGACTGTTTGGAAAAACTGATTAGGTTCATTGCAGATCCGGTTGTGTTAGATGAAATTAGAGTGTAGGACTTAAGTTTAACGTAGTAGTAGTTAATATGGAAAGTTTAGTGCGAGAAATGTACGAGGAATTTCTAATTTCTGCAGCCTGTTCGGAATTTTACGCATATGAAATGCAAGATTCGGAGGCTCAGGACTTTAGTGTATTTTTTAAGTATATGGACCATGCCGAAGTGTGTCTTTTAGCTAGTATAGTTTGTAAGAATTTTCTTAGATATAAAAACAAACAATTATTATTGAACAAATTAAGGAAATTAGGTTTAGGTGATAATGTTACACGCATAGAAGAATGGCAGAAAAAAATCAATGAATAAAGTACATAAAATGTAGTTATTTGTTTCATTATATTTTGTCCTTGAAGTTATCCTTATACCAATTTAAATGTGTGACGTCATTTGACCTTCAATACTCCTCCCACTATTTCTATCGTTAAGCTACCCCCACCATTGTTACAATTCGACCTTGAAACCCCGCTATAAAGGTTCGTGGGAGAAGAAGTGACTTCAAACAGTCGCAGATATCAGTGGCATAAACATCAAATATTGTGTTCGTGTAGTGTTCTGAAAGTGCTTTTATATTCACGGTAATTTTTGGATTTATATACCATTTTTTTCAATAATGAGTATTGCAAAAGAAATTCTAGATGAAATTAATGAAATGTTTAGCAAAGATTTCGAGGTTTTAGAGAAAAAAAAGGTTACCGAAATGATTGTAGGCAAAGTGTATAAAATTGTAAAGATGGTTTCAATGACTACACGATTTGGTAAAACTCTTTTAGTGGCTTTACACGATGACGGTGATAATAGCACATTTGCGACTTTTTTACCAAAACGTGTGGCCGAAACACTATCTGACGATATTGTAGATATTATGAGTAAAACTAAAGATAAATACACTCTAACTTATTTGGGGCAGGGCACTAGAGTTTTTGGAAACAATACTCGAACATTATTACGTTTTGGCTCATTGGAGTAAATTGTATGTAAATTGTTTGAAAAAAAGGATGTAATTAAATTTAAAATATAGTTGCACATGTCAGAATACTTACGCGTGTTCATTATTTCTGTTAAAGATGTCTGCTGATGCGACGACGACGACGACGACCGCCAACGAATGTGTAGATAGATACATATTTTGGTTGGGGAGAGAATTAAGAAATAGGGCTCACGATATGTTAGATAGCGTAAATGATTGGTCGCATATTGATGTAACCAAAGATCAATATAAGAACGAGATCAGGGATACAATCAATTTTATGGCTGGGGCACACTTGTGCGACAAATTTTTATATGGTTCCATAGACATGGATACATTTTGTGCTGAAATGGTTGAAGAAGAATTAAAAGAATACCTCGTCAATATTCCACATTTACCAGGTGAGCTTGCTGCAAAATATGAATTGGTTTCTGCAACAGCAACAGCCCAAGACGTTGACGATCGAAATAGTGTCGGATGGGATAGAATTTTGAGCAACGAAACCTAAAGATGATGACGATGCTGTGACAAAACACTTTGTTAATAGAAAGTTTTACAATTTTGCAGTTGTAATATGTGACATATTTAACAAGGATGTCCTCCCCATGATATACAAAAATAATAGTGAGCTTAAAACAAAAATTGAAGTTATGCAGAAAATACTCTATCATCAGCCTTTAAATGACTCATTAAGCGCACTGTCGTACGACTCGACTTCAAAAAAAATCTAAAAAAAGCAGGTTAAAGAATAGGAGAACGCACTCCGAGTGGCATAGCCTTGAAGATAACGTCGTAGTCGTCGGTGAATTGGACCTTCCCTCCAAGAATATTGAAATGTTATTTATGTGTATGATGTTTTATTGTCATTGTTTTTAATAATGAAGATTGAAATAAAAAACTTTATTTTACAATATATTGTTTATTTATTTTACATTTTAAATAAAAAATATAGTCATACAATATGTTATTTAAACAATATTAGCTTTATCTATCCAAGAGTTGAAGTGGTTGGGAAATCCTAGCCATTTGACAAATAATTGTTCGATGTGATTTTTCTTGCGTTGTCTAAGGACCTTTTCTACTAGATAAACGTCAGGACTGCTTGTTTTTTGTAGTTCTGATTCGTAAAAACACCCTCTTATAGGCTGACCTTCTAACGATTCCAACAAGTAAGTAGGTGGATTTGTAACGTTAACTTTTACAACTTTAAACAATTCGGTTGACCAAGAGGGCGTATATCCTTTCTCGAATAAGCTTTTGTACTTGCTAATACGCACAATGTCACCCATGGAAAACTTAAATTTTTTAGGTACAATTTTTAAATAATCATATGCTTTAATATGTGTTTTTTCTTGCACGTCTGCAGGCTTCATTCCAATGGTGCGATGTTTCGAATGGTTATAGGTTTTTGTTACTGCCGATAATATATGTATCCATTTGTAAGATCCTCTTGTCGAGAATTGTTTATATAAATTATTTTTTAAAGTCCTTATGACTCGCTCAACAATTGCAGCTTTCTTTGTGCTGTAAGTGGAATAATGATTTATATTATATTTTTTCATCAGGGCTTGAAAGTTTGTATTATAGAACTCCTTTCCTTGATCACTTTGCAGATTTGTTGGTGTATATGATGCCTCTTCAATGATGCTTTTCATCGCATTAGTAACTTCTATACCAGTCTTGTTTTTTATGGCTTTGGTATAGACAAATTTCGAGTAACAATTTATACAGACCAAAATATAACGATAACCATCGTTTTCATCAGCATACTGTTGCATTTCAGCCAAATCAATTTGCCACAAATCTCTGTATCCTTTTATTATCGTGCGCCGTCTTACAAAATTTTTTCTAGGCGTTCTATGTAGTTCATTAACAATCTTGATTTTTTCTAGACTGGGCTCCATATTATTAGTAATACTAAAGGTTTCAGATCGAAGGAAGAACTGAATAATATCATTAAATATTGAGCTTAATATATTATATCTTCTTCTCGTAATTCCTCTATGATTGACATAATTTCATTTTCGTGTCCAGTGTGACCGGCCATTTTGGAACTCCACAACAAACGTAAACGATCCACCAACTCTTTAGCTTTGTTCCAGTAGACATATTGAAATTTTTTCGAAGATAATTTCTTTTTTGTGGGTAACTGTAGTTTTTCCGAGAGATTTTTTCTTGTAATAGTACCACCTAATTTTGTGCCCATTATCAGAGGTTTAATAATTCGTAAATATTTGTTCCATCTGGTCTCCCGTAAACCATCACTTTTTTTAAAATTGTTGTAGACAGCATTCGTTGATTCCAAAATTTCCTTGTACGTTGAAAGTACATTATCACTTAATTGTTGTTGTTCCTTGCCTACACTTGGGGGTGTTTTAAGAAATAACAAATCATAAAGTGCCGGTGATCCACCATATTCTGCAATATTTTTCCCTTTTTTGTATAAGACAATATTTCCATTTCGAAAACGCACCTCTAAATTACCAATAAAATTTTTGTTATCTGTTTTTGAACCAAAACGTACACCATATACAGTATCGTATAGAGATGGTTTCGAACGTAATCCTTTCAGGTGTGCGTTTAAAGTATCGGAAGTTGTGGTGTCAGCGGATGCGAGAGATGTATTAGTTGATGTCGAGGGTGTATCAAACACCGATTGGCTAATATCTTCTTTTGAAATGCGATGCTGCTGCTGCTGCTGCTGAATAGGTGTGGAGGTTTGAAAGGAATGTGTAGGTTGGGGAAAACCTGATATTTGAGTCGACTGCACTGATGTACTGAGACTATGTGGCTTTGTAGCTGGATAATGTTGTTGCTGTTGTTGTTGCTGCTGCTGCTGCTGCTGCTGACGTTGCTTAACCACATCAGATATAGTTGTCAACGGCTTAGAAATGGGTTCGTAAAACTTTTCCAATTCCACAACATTAAACTCTTTAGCCGCTTTAATTTGTTTAAATTTTTTTCTGACGGCATTGGTAGCTTCCACTAGTTTACGTTTTAAGTCGATCGCGTTATTCATGATGTTAACAAAGGACGTTTCAACAATCAAATGAGCGTTTTCTCTTATTATTACAGTAATATATAGCTATCAAATCCTTTGCGGTATCTTCCCGATTTCACATCACTGTCTTTATCAATTACTAAAAATCCATACTTATTATCCCAACATTTTGAGCACATTTCTTGAAATTGAGTAAAAGTTAGATCCGGTGAAACGTGGTCGGAAAATATGTGTTTCATATTCAACTCATCTTGTTTAAACATAATAATAAAATTGGCGTTGTCTCGCACAAGCTGTTTAGGCACTCGCGAATATGTTTGCGCTAGGTAAAAGAAGTCGATATTTTTATGACGTCCCATGCTAAAGTACGATCTTATAACATCTTGTTTTTCACATATAACATCATCAAAGATAAATATAGAGTTTGGTTTTGCATCGGACGGTTCCACAATATTACTGGAATCACTAAAGGCATAGTAGCCTAAACCTTTGATGGGCGCTAAAATTTTCCTTAAATACTTATATTTCGGTTGATACAGAGATTTCGAGTAAATATAGACATTTTCGAAACGTAGCCCAAGGGGGTGTGTAAGCAGCGAAATCATGACATTAGTTTTTCCACAATTGGATGGACCAATTAACAGGCCGCGAATAGAGGAAGGAAGTAGAGGACCGTGTCTCTTCATTATCTTCTTTTCAAATCCAAGTCCGACTTTTTCATCGAGATTGTCAATAGGAAGTTTTTGTTTAAGATCGATAACGCGCATCTTAGGAAAATTTGATATTTTATAGGCAATTTTTCACAAAAACTGTCATTCAGATGCCGAGCGTCAAACGAAGTGGACGGTCTCACGTTTCCAACAAAACTGGATACGGTATTGTGAATTCGTTAATAAATAAATTACCATTCGAGGTACACATTCCTGGTTATCAATATTGCGGACCCGGAACAAAAGTAATAAAACGTGTAACAAGAGGTGATCCAGGCATTAATCCTTTGGATGCCGCATGCAAAAACACGATTTAGCCTATTTACATAATAAAGACAACATAAGTGCGAGACATCGAGCGGATTACGAGCTCGAACAAAGTGCTTGGAATAGAGTAAAATCGAAAGATTCCAGTTTAGGTGAAAAAACAGCAGCTTGGTTAGTTACAAACATTATGAAAGGAAAACAACGTTTTGGTATGGGTGTACCATCATCATTATCAACAAAAAAAACATCTAGTAAAGGCACGCGTCATACAAAAAGGAAAGGTGTTAATAAAAATCGACATGTTCGGAAAGCCAGTTTCGGAACAGCTATTCGACAAGCAGTTCGAAGGGAATTATTAAAAGCCGGAAGTAAAAATGTGTTGGAAAAAAATGTCATGAATGCATCTAAAATAGCTCTGTCGGCAGCACGTAGATCGGTAAAAGCGGCAGGTGGCAAAAGGAAGGTTCGTACACCGAGAATAATACCGATTCCTAAAACTGGTGGAATATTACCATTAATACCAATTTTTGCCGGGTTATCAGCTTTGGGTTCATTAGCCGGTGGGGCAGCGGGAATTGTGCGCGCCATAAAAGCAGTAAAAAAAAGCAGCGAAGATAAAACCGGTGCCGGCCTGTATTTAAAATCGAAAGGAAATGGTTTGTTTCTAAAGCCATATCGTAAAGGTATGGGATTATTTTTAAATCGTAGATCAAAAAACTAATTGAATCCCTACCTCGAAGACCACTATCTAACATCGATATAGAAAAATATGCCAAAAAGAAAAGAATAGGACACTTTCGAGGCGTTTATATGAGGGATTTATTACCTAGACAAGGTCCTCGACGTTACGAAGCAGCAATAGTGAATTTGGATAGTACGCGTGGTGCAGGGACTCATTGGGTAGCTTATAGAAAAAATAATTCTAAAGTAACATATTATGACAGCTTCGGCGATTTACCCCCACCGATCGAATTGGTACGATATCTACAAACGGGATCGGAACCATCAAAAATTATTTACTATACATACGATCGTCAGCAGGATTTTGGAACAGTCTGGTGTGGACATTTGTGCTTAAAGTTTCTTGTCGAATCATCAGCGTAAAAGATGTCATCATCATCATCGTCACCATTAACACCGCAAATGGATCGCAATAACTATACTAAAATGTTGCAATCACTGAAAGCATTTCATCTAGCCGGTGGATTAAGGAAAATGACCGTGAAACAGTTAGAAAACATGCCCAAGGAAGTAATGATTGCATTAGCCCCAAATGAAATTCCATTCGTTTGGGAAAAGTTGCCGGAGCACCTTAAAAGCGATATCGATATAATAAAATATCAGTGCGGTTGCAAACATTATTTCAGCAGCAGCAGCAGCAATTTAAACGAGGTTATGACTGATGAGGATCTTACGGCTAGAAAAATATTTTGTTGTTATTGCAAAATCAGCGATGTGCGCATAAAAGCAGAAAATAGCATAAAAACATCACTATCTAATGCAGTGAGAAAAGGTGTGACGATGAATCTTTTTAAATGTTGCCGCTAAGAATAAAACCGAGATGTGTGATGTTTTAATGGTTAGTCATGTCTTATACGTTCACACTAACAGGACACTCGAGCGTCTTAAGCGCCGATTTTTATCCACCAGTCGAATTAAATAGAGAAAACAAATATGGTCTGGCATTGCTGGGATTTTACACATACAATTCAATTTTTAATGTGGACGAAAGCAACAATAAGTTTGCCTACATGAAGGAGGGTTACACCACCGAGCCGATACAATTGCAGATTCCACCTGGGGCCTATGAAATAGATGAGATAGGTAAAGCTATGTTGGAGGCTTTGAGGATTTCAACTGAAGAAAAGAACGATGGAATCTTTTACTTGGTTGCTAATAATAATACGCTGAAATGTGAACTGAAATCCCAATATACTATAGATTTCCGGGGAGAGGCGAGTATCGGTAAAATGTTAGGATTTAATCATACAGTGTTAAAAAGAGACAAAAAGCACGAATCAACCGAGATGGTGGAAATAATGAAAGTACGCATCATACGCGTAGATTGTAATATAATTTCCGGAGCATATATGAATTCGGTGGAAGGTCATACCTTGTTCGAATTCGATATCGACGTGGAGCCCGGTTACAAAATCAGTAAAGAACCACAAAATAATATTTATATGCCGTTAATGCCGGCAGGACGTCAGTTTATCGACAACATTACTCTTCGCATCTTGGACGATAGCGGTGATCTAATCAATTTTCAAGGCGAGAAAATAATCGTGAAATTGGAACTGAAGAAACTTTCATAGAAATGCTTCAATCGTCAATTGTGTGTGCTGTCGACTAAGATGGGGGAACCGCCAAAACATAATAAAAGTAAAAGAAGAGTTAACGTCAAGGTTAGTCGTCGTCCAGACGTTAGATCACAAACATCTCAACAGTTATCTGCCGAAGACTATAAATTTTTAAAATCAATCGGTCTTAAAGTGCGAAAATGATTTCCACCACCAGCGATAAAATAGAGGTTTTCTCCGAGCCCATCTTGGACAATTCCATTATTAGTCTAGAAGAGCATACGTATAAACCATACGGATCTCCATCATTCAACAATTCGGATGAAGTCCGTATCCCCATTAATTTTCAAGATATTATACTGGATATCGCCGAAAGTTACATATATATCGAAGGAAAATTTAAACCCATAGACGCAACGAAAAGATGTTTTTTATCAAATAATGCCCTCGCATTTTTGTTCGATGAAATTCGCTACGAGATGGGAGGTGAACAGGTCGCCGTGGTTCGTAAACCTGGAGTTACGACGACATTAAAAACCATGGTTTCATTCGGAAGTTTGCAACAAAGATCTCTCATGACGTGCGGATGGGGTCTCGACGAAGCAAGCCAAGATATCGTAGACACGGCAAGTAACGTATTCTCCGGGAAATTACCCTTAAAATATCTTATGGGATTCGCCGAAGATTACGCAAAAGGTGTTTTCAACGTAAAACAAGAGCTTATTATGATTATAGCTCGCACTTTTACCAATTGTTACGTCGGCGAAGTAGAGGCAGAAATTAGTATCGACAAAATCGAATGGAAAATTCGTCACATCATTCCAGACGATAAGCAAAAATTGAAAATACTGTCTCGCATTAATAAAGGAGGAAACAATACCAGTATTCAAATGGCATATCGTAAATGGGATCTGTACGAATTACCAGCTTTAAGGCAAACATCTTCCGACGTGTGGGCCTTGAGAACGAGTACAAGTCTGGAAAGACCGCGCTATATAATCGTCGGGTTTCAAGACAGCAATAATTGCGACAAGAAAGAAAAAAACGCAACCCAGTTTACCCACGCCGACGTATGCGACATTAGACTGTATCTGAATTCAACCGTTTATCCATATGAAAGATGGAATTTAGATTTCGCCAAGAAACTGTACGCAGCAGCCTATTACAATTACGAAAACTTCCAAAGCAGCTACTACGGGCGCGAAATAAACGATCCGATGATAACGTTCGCGGAATATATGAAAAACCCCGTTTTTATTATCAATTGCAGTCATCAACCAGAGGCGATTAACTCATCGACAGTGGATGTAAAATTGGAGTTCCAAACGAGAAAGAATAAATTCCCCAAAGACACTAAAGTGTACGCATTAGTTATTCACGACTCATTTTTTAGTTATAATGTATTAAACGGTTCGGTGACCAATAAATCTATATTTTAATGTATCTATTATATGTAACACAAAATAATGTTCTTGAATCAATAAATTTGTAATGAGTAAAGTAGTAGTTTTATATTTATTTGAAACCCAACCAAAAAAAAAAAGCTGGCGGAAAAGCCCGCTCTTTAAGAAAAGAGTACGGGAATTTAGAAAATGGTGGTTTATTAAGTGGAAAAAAGAGCTTAAATAACACAAGAAAAAATTTTTAAGGCAAAATATGAAAACAACGATTTAGAAAATTTGTAGGAAAGTAACGGTTAGGAATAGGGAAAAAAGTTATAAGAAAAAATTATAGAGGAAATCGAGTACTATAAGCAAGCATTTTTCTCGATAGTAAAAACGTAAAAAAAAATTTTTTCAAAAAAAAATTGAAAAATGGTGAATGCCCGCCAAAGTTGAAGTTTTGGAGCAAAATGATATTAGAAAATTAGAAAGAGAATTTTTTTCTACATATAGTAGTACTTTTCAAAATTCGGAAAGATGAAATTTTAAGAAAAGGGTTACAATAAGTTAGTAATTTGGATTTTTTAAAGCGCTGTAGCTCGGGAACCGTTCAAGATAGAAAAAAAATAAAAGCACTTTGATAGCCCAAAATTTTGAGGAGAATGCGATGGTGTAAAAAAATAATATTTTTTTTTTTTTTGAAAATGCTGAATACGCGCTAAAGTTGAAGATTTAGAGAAAAACGGTATTGGGAAATTAAAGAGAGAATTTTTTCTACATATTGTAGTATTTTTGAAAATTCGAAAAAATGAAATTTGAAAAAAAGGGTTATAGAAAGTTAGTAATTTGAATTCTTTAAAGCGCTGTAGCTCGGGAACCGTTCAAGATAGAGAAAAAATAAAAGCACTTTAATTACCTAGAATTTTGAGTAGAATACAATGGTGAAAAAAAAAATTTGGAAAATCTTAAAAATGACAAAAAATTTAGACGAAAAAATTGAAATTCTCGAGTTAGGAGGCTAGGGCCGCCGAACGGGAGTATGTGGAAGTTGTAGGGGAGGGTCCTTACCTTGCCTGAAAATAATTAAAATATATGCATAATTTGCATTTTTTGTAAATATGTAGCAAAGTAATGGTTAGAAATATCAAAAAAATTTATTTGAGAAAAATGTAGAGAAAGTCTAGTACTATATGCTAGAAAAGTGGAGGGGGGTAGTTTGTGTCCATAACAGAGATACGGTGAGTTATAAAATCATATTATTCTCAAACTTATATAATGCATATATGCACTCCACCTTACCCCCTCCAACTTTTTGAATGTATATAGAGGCCGGTATTAGAATTATTTCATCATTACACATTCGATCGGCAAGATGGAAGATATACCAAAAAGGATCATTGGCATTGTCAGGCCATTCGTGCCCGGCAAAATATGCAAGTGTGAGGAGTGCGGGGGTACCGCACCAGGAGCGGCACCTTCGGCACCGCCTGCAACGCCGACACCACCAGCGACGACGACGGTGCCGCCAATGAGAAGACCAAGGGCTGCACCTAGGTCGGTGTTAATATCGTTGGGTATTACTCCACGGTAGGCACCCCACCCTCCCCCCAGGCCCTTTTAGGGCCACAAAAACGGTCCTTTTCAGGACCACATTATATTTTGATCGTAGTTTAGTAATCGTCACTTATGGGGCGAGATATTCGTTTAACGACGATTTGTCTCGTAGCTTAAGTGCCAAGTTATATGCTTGAGAACCTATGAAAATGTTAACAGTTCAAACAAGGTTTCTATTATTATTTTTTTTTTGTAATGTATTCTTCACAAAATATTAAGAATAAGTCTTATTGTCTAAACAAATCTAATTCCTTATTTAAAGTTTTTGAAAAAATCAATAATTCTATAAGCTCTCACCAATACACAACATTTAGAATCCGTTGGTGGGGTGGGGGTAGTTCTATATATATGAGACTGGGTCAGTTACACAGTCATATATTCATCAACCCTCATACGATGAACATGGAGGAAGAAGGACCCGCCAGCCGAGGCTCATCCATCTTTAGTGATGACACCGTAGCCGACAACGTTGGAGACCTGCAAGTCTTCGACGACGACGACGAGGTGGATTTTGAAATTGACGTCCTACGTTGGGACGACTTGGATGAGCCGATTCCGCTAGTATATGACCATGATCCGGGTCTAGTGGAATTAGACGACGCGGGTGATTGGGTCTTACAAAGACTCGAAACTCCGTCGCCGCAGCCAGAGCCGGACTCGACGGAAGATGCGGTGCTGGAAATTCCAGCATCACCAACACCCGACGACCCACAAGGCCCCTGCGATTCGTCAAGCTGGTGGTCGACCAGCGAGGATGGGGCACCATAAGCCCCACACTCTCCCTGGCCCTTTTTAAGGGCACACAACAACGGTCCTTTTCAGGACCACAAAATACTTTGATCGTAGTTTTAGTACATATTAGTACTTTGTTACTAATATTGTATGTATAGAATATACAATATTAGATACAAAGTATTAAAACTTTAAGTGCTGGTGGAACCCAGCTAAATCGTTCGTTCGTATTTGAGACCACAAACAACTTTTGGTCTCAATACGTAATACATTTGTTTTCACCCCCCACCATTAATTTGTCTCTATATATACGACCACCAATACTTATTACAATCATTTTAGTTCAACATGTCAGCGACTCAACAACAACAACAACAACAACCCATCCAATGCCCTGTGGTAGATTCTACCACAGAGAATTGTTTGGAGTGGGAGCCGAACGATCCTAGATGGGATGAACTTTGGCGGTTCATCATCGAATACACAGAGGACAGCAGCGCCACCCCCGCTGATGATGACGGGCCGTGCGACTCCACAACTCAATAAAAGAGTCGCATGTTTTACAACCAAACGGTCCTTTTCAGGACCACAAAATAATTTGATCGTAGTTTTAGTTGGTTATAATACTTTGTAACCAATATTTTATGTTTTTTTCATAAAAACATACAATATTGAGATACAAAGTATTAGAAGTTCTGGCGACAGAACCTTAACTTCATAAACCGAACCATGTTTTAGCATACTTGTAAATATTATCAGAAAATATTTACAACTATTGCTATTGCGTAGTTTTAGTGGATTATTCACTCTTTTTTTTTTATTACCTAATATTATGTGGGACAGGGCCTATATGAAATAACACACAAAAATAAATTTTCAAGTCATTTTTATTCTCATTATAAAATATAAAAAATTTGATCAAACACTTTTTTATTAACTACAATATATATATATATATATATATATATATATATATATATATATATATATATATATATATATATATATTACAAACTTAATACTATAAATTAAAAGCTAATATCTACAACTACCTAACACCTACTACATAATTTATTAAAGTCCTCTAATTCTCTTTTTAACCGCGCAGATTTCACCTTTTTTATCTCTAATTGTCTTTCAAGTTCTATAATGTCACTGGCACACTCGTTCACTTCATTCACTAAGCGTTTTTTCATGGCGTAAATGTCTGTCAATTTGGTCTTCTGAGAGTTGGTGAAGTCTTCGACCCACTCCGATTGTGATGGCTCGGAAGAAGACGCGGTTTTATTTGGTGAAGACGATGACGACGACGACGACGACGAAGCAGCGGAAACTTCATCGCCTTCAAAACAACGCTTAAACCGCTTCTTCATGGGTTTCCGGCACCCCAATATCGGCGACAGGGGCGCTGGCGCTGGGGAAGACTTCACCTCCGACACTATTTCATTCTCTACGCTGGCCGGTGTTGGTGGCGTTGGTGGTGTTGGTCCATCGGGGCCTTCTATGACTTCCACTTCTACTGACAATGGCTCTTGCGGTGCGGTTTTTAGGAAGTCGGGTAATGGAACAGGGGTGGAGGGACGCTTAAAGTTAAACTTTTTCTTCTTCCCTTGTCCCACACCTTTAATCGCCGAATAAAATGTTTTTTTATCGGCGATTTCCGACTTCCGCATAGTCAAGAGCTTTTTCAGTTTTGAAGCTTTCGGAGAAGATTCCCTAGGCCGCGATGCTTTTCGCACAACCACATCACTAATCACATTTATCTTTGGCTCCTTCTCCTCCGTCCAGCATTCCAGGAATTGCGCTGCCGACTGAACTAACTCCTCGTCGCGACCATCGTTGAGGGCTCGGTCTTCGGCATCTTCATGCTCCACGCCATTCCAGTTCTCGAACACCCCCGGACTTAACACTTCTAAACCACTCATGTTATCCAGCATGCCTTGCTGTGAACCGCAGCTCACGTCAAGAGCATCTAAAAGAGACCGTACACTAGACATTTTCGATATTCAAACTCACACAATTAACTTTTTCTTAGCACTGTACTGTTTGCTGTTCTGACGAACTGTGAAGAGCTCGAGCCAGCAAGTCTGCTTTTATGCCCATTTCCCCCACTACACCGCCTTTATTCCTTTTGTTCGATGCATTAAGTATAATATTTAAACTTGTCAGATGCAAGGCCAAGGCCAAGGCCGACGTAACCGGCAATACCAGGGTCGTTTTCAAGGTTGTAATTTTCATGGATTTTTTTTTGCCCCTGTCAAGGTTATTTTAAAGAAGCATATAAATATAGTACTAAACTTGTTAGATGCGAGGCCAAGGCCAAGGTCAAAGTACCCGTCAATGTCAGGGTCGTTTTCGAGGTTGTAATTTTCAAGGATTTTTTTTGGTCCTGTCAAGGTTATTTTAAAAAGTAATACATAATTAGAGTACCGCGATTGAAAAGTACAACATATTCAAACATCATGTTGCCAACTGATGAACAACCTAGTGAAGCAGCCAAAACATACAGTCAAATACCAAAAGCTTTTTATTTAACTTGTCATCATTGTAAAAGACTAGGTATCTGCTGGCGAAATGATCTTACGTACGAATTCAACTACATTGACCTTTTCAGGGTTAAATTTGTACAATGCGGCTTTTGTGGACTAGTTTACTACCAGTTCAAGGACATTAATGAACGTGCCATCCAGAGAAGAAATTGGGTCATAGAAGAAGCTTACCTGTACAGAAGAAATTAACATGTATTTTATTTCTTAATTTTTAATTTTTTTGTTTGTTATTTTTTTTATTTTTTTTAATAATAAAAAGTAAACTCAATCTTTTGTTATATTTTAATTTTTTTTTCAATAAAACAATAGTAAAATGAATCTGTATGTGTATTTATTAAACATCACCTAAAATACGTTTTGCAATCCATATTTTTCTGCAGAGTCCGTTTATTAATGAAATAGAACCATATATTAGGGTGAAATCTAATGGTTTCAAATCAGTCTCACATAACAATGTCAGAAGTAAACACTATTGATAAGTTCGGTCGCAAAAGAAAATTTAAGGATTTTAACTTTATGCGAGGTCCTTCAGGAATAGGTTTTAAACTTACACCTAATGGAGATTACGACATGGGAAGCAAAAGATTGTGCTATTTAGCAGAACCTCTTGAAGGAGACGATGCGACCACACGAAATTATGTTGATAATAACCTTGCTCAGTGTGTGCAAGATACGCAGAAAGCTTTACATGACTCAACAATTGTTATTAAAGATATATTCAGAAACCAATTTGAAGGTTACGTACGCAAGAAATTAATTGAAACCGGTCAAGAACTTAGAGGATACATTGATGATACTCTTATTGCAATATATGAACTTAGGCAAGACGAACTGCGTGATGAACTTAACTCTAGAATGTTGAAAATTGAAAAGACTATGGAGGATCTTGTCAGCAAACCTGTTTCACATTAAACATTTACTCGTAGACCTGTGCGTTTAATTTACTATTAGACAAATTTTTCAACAATAACTTTTACAGTTTGTTATTTGTCGACACTTCATTATATTTATAATTTTAAAATAAAGGTTCAATAAAAAAGCAATCAAGTAATGAATACATGTTTTTTATTTAAAAAAAAAATTACAATACTATCGTTACATATTAATGTTGTATGTTTAATAGAAATAATAAAAACAATACAAATAATGAAATATGGATTTTCCAGATTACGTGCTGTCCTGGCTTAGAAATGATTCCAACACGGTGACTAAATTTGCTAAGTTTTCTTCCGGGTCTGTTTTGTAAAAATCTATGTCTGCATGCCCCCAAGGTAGAGTTTTGGTTGAACTGGGAATTACATAACGTTTATCATCGCTATGTGACAATGCTACTTTATTTATTATGTTGGTATAAATGTTATGTAATTCACTTCTAAATGTCTTCATCTTTCTTAATATCAAACCACCCCGTTCAACAATTCTTTGGTAGTCTTCCTGATGAAGGTCTTTCTCAATAACACATTTTTTGATACCTTTGGCTTTTTTTAATTCATTATTAATGGACTTTACATAATAAGCCTTCGCGCCGGTACCATAAAAACTTATTATCGGATCACCAGGAAACTCATCTTTCATTCTACCAACTACAGAATTACTTTTAATTATGTTGAAATTATTAATTTCGGGGTAATTTGATGTATCGAATTTTTCGGGGTTTTCTGATATAGTTTGATAAAAGTTTTCCGTATACACTTTTAATATAAGCGAGTCAGTATCGGTGTAAAGTAACGAAGCATCATCGCCAAACTTGGATTTAATAAAATTATAATAAAAATCGTATATTACAGTCTTTGATATATCTAATATGGAAAAACCGATATAAATTGGTTTATTGTACAATATTTTAACTTTATTCATATGTATAGCAACAAAGTTCTCGGTAAATATCGAGCTACTATTGAAATTGGGGCGGGATATTAGTGCTCTAGCTCCATTTCTGCCTACACTGTTCTCCCAATGTGTTACTAATTTTATATCCTTTCGATTTTCCACATTTTCCATAGTTTTACCAAATATCGCGTTATTTTTTAATTTAAAAGTGTCCTTCGCAAATTTTGTGGTGGCCTTGTTACGTAAATTGGTATTAAAATCAATATACGATTTTAGCCATTTTGATTGCTTAAACTGTAATACTCGATGGGTTTGCATTACCACTAAGCCGTTGGCGATGGCTTGTTTTAAAGTTCTATAGTGTACAATGTATTTTTTTTTATCTTGTAAATTAGGAATTAATTTCGGTAATTTAGCGTTTTCTGTTGGCGGTATGATATTTTCTACTAGAAATGGAAGATCAGAATGTGCATCATGCAACTCAGTCGGATAATGCACATCCACTTCCAAAACGTAGCCATGTAAACTATCATCACCAACAGCCATAATATTTAAATCCAGAATTTCGCGCTCGCTTAACCATCGAAAACCACCATATGGTAATGCTTGTGACATACTATGACCATATAGATTTGTAGCATCAAGGTATGTTATAAATGAAGAAGGTTTTGTTGGGTCATAGTCTGGTAAAAAAATATTATTAGCGATGTGCTTCCTTTCTGTACACTGGCTTATGCCGCCGCGTATACCTTTCTTAAAAAAATGTATCATGTCTATATCAGTTAAGAGCTCTAACTCTACCTTAGTCATACGTAGCATACAATCAAATGATAAACTTGGAAGGGTATAGTAATGTGCTGGATCAAGTTTATCGAATTTTAAACAATTATTCCGAAATTGCTCAAAAACATCACACAATAGCAACACATCTGATTTTAAATACACGTCCGAATAGTCCCCCAAAGTTTTACACCCAAACAAGCGCCATACTTCTTTTGCTCTTCTATAGCTTTCATCGCTAATATGTTCTTCCCGTAAATTATCATAAAATTCATCTTTACTTGGAAGACATGTATTTTCCATTTTTTCTATAGAGTCAATAAAGCTATAGGGAAAAACACCCTTTTGACGCATCAAATTAAATTGGCTGATATTTGAAAAATGTTTCCGCGTTTCAATAAAATCGTCGTCGTTTAAACCGCTGCCTAAATTTTCCAAAGACGTTGACAGAAATTTAAAACTATCAATAAATCGCAACTTTAAATATTTCCTCTTGACTTTTCCACATTTACTATCAAAATAATCGTGCACATAAATGCTTTTGGTAAATGATATGTACTTTTCCTTACTTTGAGCCAAAACACCAATTTTATCCCCATATTTACATAACTCTTTTATAAATAAATGGCTGTCGTAGCCGCTTAAGTTATGAAATATGATAGGGATAAAAGAGGGTAATTTATAATTTAAATTACAAACGGAATGTGCAGCACCAAATCTTTTTGCACCAGTTATGTGACAGTGGTCTCGTACTTTAATCTCACCCTCTTCAAAAGGGCCTTCACATATACCACATATTTTAGCATCATTAAACTCCCTTTTTTCTTCAGGCGTTAACGGTTTCATAGGCTTAATGTCTTTTAAATATGTGTTGTATAGAGCCCTTAAATCACACTCGATACGATCCACAAAGACTTGAGCTGCATTATTCCCCCGAAATAGCTCAAATTTCGAAAGTGAGTCGTCAAAAGAGCATTTAATTAAATAAGCAAAAGAATATGGTTCATGTTTAAAACTTTTTACAGTGTAAGAATTTTGTGGGTTTGGTTGTACCGTTTCAACGGGTTTTAAAACAGATTCGAAATCTGCATAAACCACGAATGGAACGCGCATTTGCTTTTCTATACCCTCGAATTTTAAAATATTTTCCGGCACACTCTTTCCAAATTTATCGATTTTTAAATCGACTGAGGGTGTTTGCGTGAAAATGTGGTTACAATCGTAGCTTTGATGTAAAGTTAAAGCTGACGGTGTACTAAAATAAATGAGGCAACCATCACAGAAATATATTTTATGTTGTTGACAACTAATTTGACTTGAAACTAAACGTGATAAATCCCGAATCCAACAATAATGACTCTTTGAACAAGTCGTATCACAAAAATGTTCACCGCCATCTTTACTACTACAGTCTTTTGTAATTAACAATAAATTTACATGCCTATCCAACTTTTTTGACGCATACCTCAGTGGACCAATAACTTCATGTATTACTTCATTATTTTCATATTTAGATTCCAGACCGTATACGTTAATTGATATGTTGTTCATTTCCTCAAATTTTTTAATGTCACGTAATTTTACTGGAAAATCCATATCTGTTACATTTAGCACTCTAGAAAAATGGGGGTAGGATGTCTTCTGTGAAGGCTCTGCTGTTGGAGGAAACAATGCTGATGTTACAGCCCACGCAAAGCAAAATTCGTCCTGGTTAATCACATTGACGACAGCTCCTTTCTTTTCAATAGAACACGGCAACTTGATGTATGATGAGCCACCCATAGGCATATACTTGTTGATACCAACTTCCAAGTATAAAATTCGCACAAGAGCCCATCCTATAACAAGAAAAATAATATATAAAAATCAGTTTAATATATCGGGTTTTGATTTTTCCATACCTGAATCTTTCTCCTGGAACTCTGTCGCCTGCGTTTTTATTAATTCGGTGAAAGAATGGTAAACGGCATCCAAATCACTTTCTACACTAATTATTTGATTAGCAGTGTTGAAGGATTTTTCACTGAATATTTCTTGTGATGGAAGCATGTACTCGCCAACAGCTGTCATGTTAACTTTTAAAGCATGATGCACACGCAATAAATTATTAACAAGTTCCACCACCTTGGATTTAATGTCTGCAAAGAACATTACGTAATCGGAATGCTCCATATCACTGCTAACCCGATAGGTTGCAATTCTCCTTTTGAAGGCACATTCAACGAGTTGCACACCATGACATACCGGCAAACATGAATTATTTTTATGTTGTTGTGTTCGTTTATGCACCGACATATGATTTATTGGAACATCTACATTACATGTAGCGCAATTAATTACCGGAATCATCGATGTATACTCTTCAATTCGGAGCCGTTTTCCTCCAGGCACTTCATTAAATCTCGCCGCACACGATTCTCTTTTATGACGTCTCATATTATAAATATTAGTAAACTTAGAACCGCAATTTTCACAAACATATGCCATGATTTGTCAAATATTAACACATGTACTACCTATACAAGTCAGAGCCAACTGATGAATGAAACTGCCCCATACCTTATATAAAACCATTCAAGGTCACCCCCAACCACGTAACATATCTTCAAGGTCACACACCCAAGATGACCTTCAACAAAGTCAAGGTCGTCTCGACCAAGGTCAAGGTCAAGGTCACACGCACAACCTTGAACACAAGGCCAAGGCCAAAGCACACGTGCATTTTCGAGGTCAATGACAAGGACATGTGGGCGGGGCCAAAGAGGGGTGAAGCAAGGTCAAGGTCAAGGTCGAGGAGTGGGGGGATCGAGCGAATCGGGTTATGTTCACTACTCACAACAATAACGACAAGGCAAATACATATTTACTTTTATACTAAATTGAAACAAAAAAATTACCTATTAAATACTGAGATTAATTATTTCTTTTTAATAAGTGTTCGAATAAACGACCCTCTTGTGCAATGCACAAATTTAATCTTTTTTGCAGATTTTCTCGGACCCTGGACAAAATTAGTGGCGTTATTGTTCTACAGGTATCCCTAATCCTGTTTCGCATATCTTCCACTGTTGTCGGTGGATTAACATACACCTTATTTTTAATATAACCCCATAGGAAGAAATCTAATGGGGTGATGTCGCAAGACCTTGGTGGCCACTCAATGAAACCCCCACGTCCAATCCATTTTTGCGGATATCGTTGGTCCAAAAACGCACGAACTTCACGATGGTAATGCGGAGGCGCACCATCGTGCTGGAACCACATACTGTCGAGCTCATTCCTATCGAGACCTTGAAGCAGTTGGGGTAGTTCTTCTTGTAGAAAGTTCAGGTAACTATGGCCATTTAGTGGTTTATTAAAAAAGTGGGGTCCAATAATTCGATTATGATGAATACCACACCAAACATTTAATGACCAGTGGTTTTGATGTTGCACCTCTCTAATCCAAAATGGGTTTTCTGTGGCATAATAATGCATGTTGCGTCTATTTACGGCACCGTTACTTCTAAAAGTAGCTTCATCACTAAACATTACCTTGCATAATAAATTTGGATTTAATTGAATCTCCTCATTTATTGTACGACAAAAGTTTACACGACTTTCAAAATCCTGTCCATGCAATTCTTGGTGTAATTCCATGTGATATGGATGATACCTATATTTCTTGGTAGTACGATTAGCGGTGGATTGTGATGTTTCACACAATGCTACTCACTGACGGCTACCAATATAAGGATTTTCCTGAACATTTAACAATACCTGTAGTTCTTTTTCTTCATTAGTTACTGGTTTGTTGACCACTTTACGTTTTGGATAATCAACAGTACCAGAAGAATCAAATCTTTGCATTAAGTTTTGAAAAGTATGGGTATTAGGCTGGCGTCGATCAGGATACTTCATTTTGTAAATTCTTTGAGCAAGAAGGCAATTTTTTTGAGCCTCTCCTATTGTACAAATCATATCTATTAACTCATTCTTTGGAAAATTCATTTTACAATATAAGATGAATGCAAAAAAAACCAAACTACACTACATAAAAACCAAAAGAAGCGATTGCGGTTATAAATTTGACACACAGAAACATGTTCTTTTATATTGTTTTTGCCATAGCTACTATGATAATGAAGACTATTTCTGTAAAAAAATATGGAAAATAAGAAAAACTGAAATATCTCAAAAACTATTATAAATAGGTATAGGATATATTGAACAAAACTTTTAGGGTTTTTATTACTCTATTAAATAACATGAAAATATAAAGATATTTATTCATTTAAACTTGTTCAAATTTGAGCCGATGTGTTCAACACCCTGTAGCTTTTATTGCAAATATTAGGTAAAAATTATGTTAACTTGTCCTTGGCCTTGCTAAATTCCAAATTTGAATATATTTGTCACAAAATTGAAAACGTTATTTAGGATTGAATTGATGCTTGAAAATGTGATTTTTTTTTAAACTTAATTATCTCAGAAACTATAAAATTTTGTTATAGTAAACCCTTAATAAAAAAAATTTAAAATTATAAGCTAAATCGAAAATACGATTCATATATAGGGTGTTCTATTTAAAAAAATACAACTTTATGCTGTCCTAGTTTTTTGGCTCACTCTGTAGAGTCCTAAATATTTTTAAAATCTGCGTAAAAATAAACTGTATCAAACAAGAAATATAGTTTCTTTGTTAATTTCACCGAAAAGGCACACACCTACTTCATCCAATCGTTGACTCACCCTGTACAGTCAAAATTTAAAAATTCTTGCTATATAAACACCAATTCCCATATGAGAATTTATCGTACGAAATTCGTTTATTTTTGATAAGTCTCCCAAGTTTAGAAATACGTAGAGGAAATCATTATTTCTTCTTTTTGTACAGGCTAGTTAATGGTTTTATTAATCGTGATGAACTCCTTGGTTAGCTTAATTTTAGAGTACCCAGTAGGCATACTCGAGAAAATCAGTTAAGTGCTGTAACAGTACACTAAACAAATTATGATTCGAGAGCTTTTGTCGACTGCTTATCCAAAATTTATAATAAATACTTTCAAATATAGATATTTGTTATGTAAGTTTTTAATAATTGAAAAGAATTGCTGGGTAGCCGTTAATGTGTATTACCAATATTGTTTTTGTATGTAGTTTGTAGGATCACTATTTGGAAATTGTTGTGTGATGTACATGTAAATAAATAAATAAATTAATTAATAAATAAACACCTAATTATTATCCTCACATGCAGTCAATCGAAGATTTACTTTTTTTTTGTGCGAAAATATTTTATAGATAACGCCACCAATCAAAAAAGAAAAATAGATTTTTCATTAATAATACAAACAAAAGCATCGACAAGGCCTTAAAATGTTTTACGATGATCGTTAAATTTTAGTATTAATTATTCCAGATTATATCTCTTAAGTTTCCCAATGTAACTTATCAAGAAACCGAGCAGTTGGGAAAATTAAATTTTCGCAAATTCTTGGCAATCAATTTTTGGTTTGTGTCAGAGCAATAGTGCGGCGCGTAATTTTCTAAAATATAGGCGGAAAATGCAGGAAACCGGAGGAGCTTAGTCCCCTGAAATCAAATTAGACACCCGCTCCCCCTTCCGGGAAAACAACTATTAACAGTATTATATTCAGCATAGGGTTCAGAGTGAAATGGGTGTTATAATGCATTAGCATCCCCAAAATTCTAAGTAATGATAGCTATAAATGCATTATATCGAACACACACCCAAACACATTAAATGCCGATATCTAGGATATAAAAGTACGAGTAAATATTTGTGACCGGTTATTTTAGTTTTTTCAGTTATAAAAAGTCTTTAGATCAGGATAATTAGATATGACAACCATGATCATTAATGTCCCAATTTTTTTTGGTATTTTTGGTTCTTAGTTTGCAAGCTTCATTCAATGCATCATGTAATACGTCTAATATTGTTTCCAATATATATATATATATATATATATATATATATATATATATATATATATTAACTTCATTGGATTAGGTTTCGGATTAATACTACTATTCTATGCTTGAAGTTTCGTCCAACGTAGTGGGCTTCTTCAAAAGTATAATGTAAAATAAAAAAAATACAACCACCATGGTCACAAACGCACATTTACATGGCGTAAATTAACACTTAAACGATACAATATTAATTAAGAATATCAATCTATAAAATAATGTGAATTACAAAGGAAAAATAAAAATAAAAATTATTCCCATTACGCACCTCAATTTACTTTCATCATGTTTCTTAGAGAAATATTTGAATATTCCTTCGGTTACTATCAACTTTTTTTTATTTGTAAACCTTTTTAATTAGTTTTTTCTGATTTGTAAATAAATTTTATCAATATCAACTATACAGTGTGTTGTCAAACATATAAGGGCTATAATAGGTGGTTTAGTTTATTGGGTTAAAATATATTTGGCTTAGGTTTTTGATATGTTGTTTGTCATTGATTGCTTGTTTTTCTTTTTTTATTTGTAGCATTTCCTTTATTTGAAGTTTATGGTAGTTTCTTTCCTGGGTTAGAATCTTTGTGTTTGAAAAATCAAATTCATGTTTAAAATTTGTCTCATGTTTGTGTAATGGCTATCGTTGCATTTTTTGTGTATTTATGTCCATTCAATCTGCTGTCTAGATATTGTGTTGTCATTTCAATATATTTCTGTGGTCAATTTAGACAAGGTATGCAATAGATAACGTTAGATTTATTTTTATTGGTCACCTTACTTTTTAACTTTGTAAAGAATGGTGATAAGTGATTGTATGTTTTGTAGCAAACTATAATATCGTGCTGTTTGAGGATGTGTGTAATTTTTTCTGACAGTGAATTACTGTATGGTATTGCAGCATATGTTCATGGATTGTTATTATTATTTTGTGTATGGATGTTCTTATTATACAGTTTGTAAGTTCGTTGTTTTATTATTAAAATTGTGAGTTTTTCGGGGAAATTATTATCACTTAGGATTTGTCTGACTTTCTCTAAAGCTTCCTGACGATATTTCGGAGAAGTTAGAGTTAAAGCTCTATCAGCCAAACTTATTATTATGCTATTCTTTTGAGATTTCGGATAATGTGACTGATAGTTGAGGTAGTGCCCTAACAATTTATCTTTTGTATGCCACATCGTTTCAATCATTTTATTTTCATAATTCCGAAATAGTGTGAGATCAAGGAAATTTATTTTTTCATTTTGTTCGACTTCTGATGTAAATTGCATCTTTTGGTGGAAATTGTTGAATGCATTTAGTATGGTGTTAATTTAATATTTTCTTCCAGATATTCCATAACCAACTGTACCACCGTAGATGATATGGATGAGCCCATTGCGCAACCATCAAGCTGCTGATAGTATGTGCCTTGGTATTGAAAGTAATTATTGGTTAGTGTCAAATTTATGGCCTCAGTGAATGTTTCTGCGAAACGTCAAGCACAGAATAGTAGTATTAATCTGAAACCTAATCCAAAGAAGTTACCATATATTTATGTAAAAAGATGTTTAAGAAAAATTTTACCAAATTAATATATATATATATATATATATATATATATATATATATATATATATATATATATATATATATATATATAACGATAACTCATCTGTCTCTGTCATACAAAGAAACTGATGACACCATTTTGTAGAGATTAAGATAAAAACAATCTAATTTATTTTAAAATATCAAAAGTTAAGGAAAAATTAAAATTAAATAGAACAATTTTGTTTTTTTTACGGATAACTTCTGAAATAGTCAGACCATTTAAAACTTGTTAATTGCAATTAATTAAGCATCAAATTCCGCCAATTTGCCCCAATTTCATATCTTTTACGGTGACCTAGATCCCCTTAGATCTACAAGAATTTGTAGTATCGGTAATGTCCGCTAGAGAAGTTGCACCGTATGGAAAATTTTTGTATTAAGCTAAAAACAATTAAACTATAAAAAAATAAAAAATCACCTCCTAAACAATGTAGGGGTATAAACATTGTTTTCGCTCTGAATAAAGTACCTTTATCTAAAAAACTACCAGAAAAATTATATTGTCTCAGTTGCTATAAAAAATCGTCTGTGTTTGATGCTTTAATTTCTAATTATATATATATATATATATATATATATATATATATATATATATATATATATATATATATATATATATATATATATATATATGTAGATAAGTTTTTGTCCGTGTAATTTAAAATAAAATAGAATAAAATATTGGCGAAGCGGACGTGAAAATTTGTCAATCTACATGATTCTAGTATTAAAAAGTGCGGAGCACTCCAAAATATGGAAAAACTCCGGGTCCGACAGATGGCGACAGCGCTGTTTCGTCCTAATATGGGACTCGTCAGGCCACCGCAGTCAGTACAAACCATCGTCTCGCCTTTGCACCGTATAAACCTGAATTTATAGTCAAAACACAGCAAATATTAGGACGAAACAGCGCTGTCGCCATCTGTCGGACCCGGAGTTTTTCCATATTTTGGAGTGCTCCGCACTTTTTAATACGAGAATCATGTAGATTGACAAATTTTCACGTCCGCTTCGCCAATATTTTATTTTATTTTATTATATATATATATATATATATATATATATATATATATATATATATATATATATATATATATAAAGACAGATGAGTTATCGTTCGTGTAATTTTATAATAAACTAGAAAAAATTTTCGGCCGGGCAGACGTAGATTGTTGATAAACATTACTCTTGTATTGAAAAGTGGTTCAAGACCATGGAAAAGTTCCGGGTTCGGAAAATCATGATAACGCTGTTTTTTTTTTCATTTAGGACTCATTAGGCCATTACGTCCGGTACAATCCATCATCTCGTAATCGTGCCATATCAATTATTTTTAAACTGAAAAAAAGTAGGCAAGACACGAACAGCTCCATCTCAACGGATCACTTAATAACACAAAAACAATACCCACCAACAATGTTGTATAAAACTCCATGTGATGGTGCAATGATAAAATAAAAATAGAAATAAGGTAACAAAGAAAATTTTACCTTTTTTTTAACATACTTCAAAAGTAATAAAATATTAATTGTAAGAAGTGTTTTGTTAGGCCGTTTTATTTATAAGATTACTTTCCTAAATAAAAATTGGTGTTCAGGATTGAAAAACTCAATTAACAAAATGTAAATAAAGCTCCCACTCTTTAATAGACTCTTTGATGTAAAGTAATAAATCAAGAAAGTTAGAGTGGCTTACAGGCACGATTAAAGGTGAAAACTTTATTTTAAGTATCTCTTTTAAACAAGTTCCGTCAGAGTTAAGCGGAGAAGACGAGGGTAATTATTAGTAAATTAAGAGTAATCTGAAAAAGAAAACTTAAGGCAATGAATAAATTATCTTTTATATTTTTGGCTGGTTTGTTTTTAAGTTGTACCGCGCTATTTAAATATTTAATAGTGTTATAAATCTTGCTCTGATGGCTTTTTTAAAAGTTATATCGTCTGAAGTCAAAAATTAAAATTTATTTTACAAGTAATAGTTATAGGGAGGTGGTAGCAATTTCATTGTATGATTTATTTCTTATTGGGGCTTATCGATCATAAAGATTTCGGTAATACGAATCTCAAAATAAAGGTTACGGATATCATTGATATTCAAAAAAAAAAAATAGAATTATTTTAAAAGTCTCCATCTTACACTACGTAATACTAAAAAATTCACCAATATCTCGAATAGTGATTTGTATTAAATATATTTGGTATATAAAAGAAAAAAAATTTCGATATCACATCTCAAAACATAGATAAATGGTGTTTTTTGTTTACACATCGCAATAATTTTTGCGTTTGTGTTAACTCACCTAACTTATTTTGTTATGAATGTGGTCAATTTATTCCCAAAAACGTGTGTCTTGTATAAAATATTAAAAATATATGACGGGTTAGTATATGTACCAGTGTAGCAGCGTAACCTGTAGAACTCCATGGGAGACTGTTACTTCTATTTGACAAATGTTAAGGCCTTTTCGAAAAAATCAAAAAAGTTCAATGAAATATATTTACATATAATCACTTTCAATGACCCTACCCCATTCCCTAGACAGTTCCGTATCAAAACGATATTCAGATTAATCAAGTTCATCAATTTCTTTGGAAAAAAATGGAGACGAACCGACTCTGTTAGTGGAGAGGTATTTCAAGATCCGACTATTATAGAACCGCATTTCATTAGTCAACCAAAGCTGAACTACTTTATCAAAGATTTAGATTTTATTAAGATAAGTTTTAATGTATGGCGTGTTATATTTTTAATTAAATGTATTTATTTTTTAAATATTCATCGCCTTAGAAATATTTTGTGCACTTTATGAAATTTTAAACCATATTTTTTGATAAGTTTTAATGTTGTTTTTGTTTGAAAATTTTTACTGTAATGTTATCTATCTTGTAGGGAATTATATATATGATGAAAGTCAACAGGTGACCGAAACTTCACAAAATTTAACAGTAAAATGGCTTTAAAGGAGCTTATTTGTATTTTTTTTTCTCTACGGTTTTCTTATACGATATAAGACTTTAGGTATTTATTTAGTACATGTACGTATTTTGGGGGTGAGACATTGCCCCAATGACCTCAGCCAGGATCCGCGCATGGTCACAGTTACACAGAAGAAAAGGATAGTTGACGTTTGTCGATACAACAAAAAAAAATCCTCGGCAACCATAAATCACCAGACTTTCTGCCAAATACCTATTAAAAACTGGGAAGCAATATGTCATTGGAAATCCATGTTCTGCACTTTCATTTAAGTTCCTATCTGAAAAATATCTGCTCAGTTAATGCTGAACATAGCAAATATTACACAATTTATGAAGTGTTATCAAGGTCGATCAGAACCAGCCATGCTTGCGGACTTCTACTTGTGCCTTCAAAGGAACACCGAGAGGGATAGCTATAGAAAAAGAAAACAATAATTTAAAGAAAACTTATGCTCCTTTATGAAAAATAGCGACTTGTGAAATAAATTCCAAGGTGAATTTTGGAAGCCTGCGAGTTCAGATGTGTTGTATGTACTATTGTTACTGCTGCGTTAATTTAAATATAGTTATTATAACTACTTTCCTGTAAAAAAAAATGAATTTGTGTTAAGTTATTTGATTAAATTTCTATTGATTCTTATGTATTTGGAGTTGCTGAATCTAAATATTCGAATAAGTCCAAAAAAATTATTAGAAGCTAAGATATCGCAGCATTAGTGCAGAATTAGTGGAAAAAATTATATCCGTGAGCAGCGCGCGAACAAAATCGGGTTTAATTAGGCTTCCAATTAAAATTTTTCTTCCCGTATTTTAAAGTAAAAGCTGATCCTAAGATAACATATCGTAGAAGATGATTTTTATAAAATAATAATAATAATAATAATAGGGTCTCAACGGAATCCAGAACTACTGGCTCAAAAGGTTCTGATGTATGCACCGTCAGCTGGCTAATATTATTAATGATGTTTTTCTTAACCCAGCAAAAATGCCATTGTTCTTGACCGAAGGTATAACATCCTACCAAAGGACCAACACAACACACATGGCCTAGCTAAGTATAGGCCAATCACCTGCCTTCCCACACTGTATAAGGTGATCACCTCCTGCTTGACCCAACGCATCTATGCACATTGTGAGCAAATTAACATCATTGCAACTTAACAGAAAGGATGCACGAGGGGAGCAATGAGATGCAAAGAACAATTGATTGTTGACTCTGTCATATGTAACCAAGCTTGTACCAACCGAAGAAACCTATTTGCTGCCTACGTGGATTATAAGAAGGCCTTCGACTCAGTGCCACATGAGTGGCTCAAAACTATATTGAGAATGTACAGGATCGATAATAATTTTGTTTCCTTTTTAGAACGCATCATGTCAACCTGGAGAACTAGAATTCAATTGCAAGTGCCATTCAGCGATACCATCGAAACTAACACCCTTCCGATACGAAGAGGAATATTTCAAGGCGATTCACTTAACTCATTGTGATTCTGCCTTGCAATGAACCCACTATCACGCCGTTTGAACTCCATCAGATACGGCTTCAGTATTAGAAATAACAACGAAGAGGTAGTAAGAGTGAATGATCTTCTATACATGGATGATCTTAAACTGATGGCAGCTACCAGAAACCAGCTGGTAGAAATACTTAAAATTGTAGAGGAGTTCTCTGGGGATATCGGAATGCAATTTGGACTTGACAAGTGCCGTATTTTGAACATCGTTAAAGGGAAGATACAACCGGGGGCTTTTGAGATGCAGAACGGTGAAACTATAGCTGCAATGGAAGCAGACCAAATATGCAAAATCTAGGTATGAAACAGGCTAAAAGAATGGACCATGGCACTATAAAAGCCGAATTGACAACCGAATTTGTCAGGAGGGTAAGGCTGGTATTACGAACTAACTTAAACAGTAGACATTTGTTTAAGGCTCTCAACACGTATGCTTGCTCTGCGCTAAGCTATCCTTTTGGAATTGTAAAATGGAGCAGGACGAACATCCAAAACCTGCAAAGAAAAATAAGGACACTCCTAACAAAGCACAAAAACATCACCCTCGGAGTGCTGTTGAACGTACAATGCTTCCAAGACCCCACGGAGGAAGAGGATTAGTGGATATTGGTAAGCAGCTCGACCAACAAATAGTAAACTTACGTTCATATTTCCACAGATTAGCGGACTCTTCCACACTACATCGAGCAATATGCGAGGCAGACGATTCAACGCCCCTACAGTTGAGGGAACAAGATATTACTTCTCACCACCAAACGGACCAAGAGAAGTTACAAACTTGGTTACAGAAGCCACTTCATGGACGACATCCAAATGAGGTCAATCAGGAAAATGTCGACAACTCAGCGCCGAACTACTGGTTGAGTTCAGGACAGATGTTTCCGGAAACGAGGGCTTCTTGTTAGCTATCCAAGGTTATTTCGACGAAGAACTATCGGAAGTTCATCATTAGAGATCCCTCGATAGAAAATGACCAATGCAGATATGGCTGTCGAACATCGGAGATAATTCAGCACATAACTGGAGGATGTCAAGCTTTTGCCGCAACTGAATATAAGGAAAGACACGACTCAACCGCTAAGATACTCCACCAAGAGTTAGCAGAAAAGTTAAACCTATTACAGGTCGGACAAGTGTCTTACTACAAGTACAATCCGGAGCCTGTTCTTGAGAACAACCAGGTCAAGTTATATTGGGACCGAACGGTTCTGACGGATCAGACAGTAGCTCATAATAGACCAGACATTATACTAATAAATGAAATTTCTAAGCGAACTACACTACTCGACATTGCTGTACCTAACAACAACAACCTAAGGCCAAAATACAACGAGAAGATCGCCAAATACAGAGACCTGGAGGTCCAAATCCGCAGACAATGGACAATGAACAGTGTCCAAGCGATTCCCATAATACTGTCAACAACTGGAGTGATACCAAAGAACCTCCTGCAGAACATCAAGGGACTGGACCTTGGTGAGCATCTGTATAAACCGATTCAGAAAGCAGTTCTCCTTGCAACCGCAAGAATCGTCCGAAACTTCGTAGGAAATACAGCAGACAACGTCACCTAGGACCCGATAACATGGAAAGGGTTCCCACAGAGCTTCATACTTTTGGTATCTTTGTATGTCTGGTATGAGTGAATAATCCCTGGAGGGAGTGCGAAGCCGTTTGGCTTGTAAATCATAATAATAATAATTTTTTCCACAGGTTAGCGGACTCTCCAACCCTACATCGAGAAATACACGAAGCAAATGATACAACGCTGCAACAGCTGAGGGAACGGGATATTGTTTCTCGCCACCGAACAGACCAAGAGAAGTTATAAGCCTGGCTATAGAAACAATTCCATGGAAGGCATCCAAATGAGGTCATCCAGGACAATGTCGACAACCCAGCGTTGAACTACTGGTTGATTTCAGGACAGATGTTTCCGGAAACGGAGGGCTTCTCGTTAGCTACCCAAGACTAGGTTATTCCGACGAAGAATAACCGAACGTTCATCATTAGTGATCCTTCAATAGAAAATGACCAATGCAGATATGGCTGTCAAACATCAGAGATAATTCAGCACATAACTGGAGGATGCCGAGCGTTTGCCGCAACCGAGTATAAGGAAAGACACGACTCAGCTGCTAACATACTCCACCAAGAGTTAGCAGATAAGTTAAAACTATTGCAGGTAGAAAAAGTGCCTTACTACAAATATACTTCAGAGCCTCTTCTTGAAAATGACGATTTCAAGTTATATTGGGACCTAACGGTTCTAACAGATCAAACAGTTGCTCATAATAGACCCGACATTATACTAATAGATAAAAGTTCTAGGCGAACCACATTGATTGACATTGCTATACTTAACAACAACAACATATGGCCAAAATACAATGAGAGGATCGCCAAATACAGAGATCTGGAGGTGCGAAACCGCAGACGATGGGCAATAAACAGCGTCCACAGGATTCCCATACTACATACCGTGTGTCTTGTAAATCTGCTAATTTTGAGCATTGTTAGAGGAAAGATACAACCAGGAGCATTTGAGACGCAGATCCATGGAACTATGGCTGCGATAGAGGTAGAACAAACATACAAATACCTAGGTATGAAACAGGCTAAAAGGATTGACCATCGTACTATGGAGGCCGAATCGACAACCAAATTTGCCAGGAGGATAAGTCGGATATTACGAACTAGCTTAAATAGTAGAAATTTGTTTAAGGTGCTCAACACATATGCATGCTTTGCACTCACTTATTCTTTTACAATTGTGAAATGAAGTAGGACAGATATCCAAAACATGCAAAGGAAAATAAGAACGCTCTTAACAAAAGCACACAAATGCCACCCTCGGAACGCTATTGAATGTACAATGCTTCCAGGACACCAAGGAGAAAGAGGATTAGTGGATATTTATAAGCAGCTCGATCAACAGATAATAAACTTACGTTCATATTTCCACAGATTAGTGAACTCTTCCACACTACATCGAGCAATATGCGAGCCTAGAGCTGAGAGAGCACGGTATTGTTTCTCACCACCAAACAGACCAAGAAAAGTTACAAGCCTGGCTACAGAAGCTACTTCATGAACGGTATCCAAATGAGGTCAATCAGAACAATGCCGACAACTCAGTGTCGAACTACTGGTTGATTTCAGGGCAGATGCCTCCGAAAACGGAAGGCCTTTTGTTAGCTATCCAAGACCAGGTTATTCCAACAAAATACTATTAGAAGGTCATCATCAAAGATCCCTTAATAGAAAACAACCAATGTAGATTAGGTTATCAAACATCAAAGATAATCCAGCATATAACTGGAGAATGTCAAGCGTTTGCCACAACCGAGTATAAGGAAAGGCACCACTCAACCGCAAAGACTCCATCAATCCGGAGTCTATTCTTGAGAACAACGAGCGCAACCTATATTGGAACCGAACGGTTCTAACCACCACAACCTAAGGCCAAAATACAACGAGAAGATCGGCAAATACAGAGATTTGGCGTTCAAATGATTTCTGTAATTTTATTAACAACTGAAGTGATGCCAAAGAACCTCCTGCAGAACATCAAGGGAATGGATCTTAGTGAGTATCTATATAAGCCGTTTCAAAAAGCAGTTCTCCTTGCAACCGCGCGGACCGTCCGAAGGTTTGTAGGAAAAACAGTAGACATGGAAGGGGTTTCCACATAGCTCCATACTTTTGGTATCTTTAAATACCTGGTATAAGTTATCATTTCCTGGAGAAAGTGCAAAGCCGTTTGGCTTGAAAATTATGATGAGATGATACAAAATGAAAATTTAAGTTTTAAGACTTATGCCATAAAATTTTTGTTAACTGAGAAACTTTAACTGGCACAAAATGCAAACAAAATTTATTTCGCATGAACACTAAATATTTAGCACACTTAACTTTCGAACTGTTTTTCATTGCAACGGTTTCCACTCCAGCTGTATTGTCTCCATGTGCAAGTACGCTACGGTACACATAAAATCATTTGAAATTCGATCAGGACCTTTATTACAATGTAAGATAAATGGCCAAGGGCTGGCAATTTTACCACAGTTAATTGTTTTATTTTAATTATTCTGACTAGCTACATTTTTTTAATGCAAGGTATAGGAACTAATTTTTCTTATTTCTGTTAAATTTTCACAAAAAAACATTAATGTATTTTCTTTTAGCCATGTTCAATTCTTTTTTAATACTTTTTTAACCGCTAAGACTAGCAAGAAAATTACTTCCAGCTTTGTTATGGATTTCACACACGCAATATGTTTAATTACTTGTGCTAGATTCGATCTCCGAAGTTTTGAAATATTGCCAGTTATTTAGTAATAAGCAGTTCTTATTTGCCACAATATATATATATATATATATATATATATATATATATATATATATATATATATATTGTATCAGTAGTCATCTCATCTCAGTTGTGATAAGTTTTGATTATGAAAATGTCAAACAAAAAAGGACATAAATAATTAATTAATGCATTTATGTGGTAAAAGTAGATGATAGAATAGATATTAATTATAATATGTGAGAATTTGTACATGAATCATGTTTTAAAAGGACATTAAATGCCTATAATTTTGTAATGTTCTCCCTTGATTGTTATTTTCAATCTAAGGAATAAAAAGAAGTCTGCCGGAACAAGATCTGACAAGTAGGGCGGGTGATGAATCATGGAGACCGTCTTTTGGCTCAAAAATTCTGTGACAAGTCTAGAGGAATGGGCAGGCGCATTGTCGTGTAACAGAAACCAGTCATCGGTAAGGTATAATTCCAATCTTACGCGACGAATCCACTTCAAAAATTGATCCAGGACACTTTTGTAGAATTTTGCGTCCGTTTGACCTAGGGAAAGAATTCGCTATGGTAATCCCGCTAGAACCGAAAAATGAAATGGGCATCGTTTTGTTTTTCGTCTGTGTCGCTCGAACTTGGTAGACCGCCCTTAGCCCTTGCCTCGTGAATCAGCGGTTTGGCGTTTGGTCGATGGATCGTATTGAAAACACCATAATTCGTCGCTGGTTACTATTTTATTTAAAAAAATTTTTATGCATATCTCCCCATTTATCTAAATTGCGTGAAGCTTCAACACGGCCCTCTTTCAATTCTACCATTAACAAGTGCGGAACAAACTTTGCACGCATTTTTTTCCCCATCGTGCAAATGTAGTGCGTGCTTCTTACACTGATGTTGAGTACCTCTGACAATATCTCAAACGTAATTCGCCGATTACGAGACAGTGTGACATGCAGACGTTCGACATTCTCATCGGTAGTCGATGTTAAAGAGCGCCCCTCCCGTAAGTCGTCTTCCAGCGACCATTCTTAATCCGTGCATACCACTCGAAAACCTTGTTGTGGTTTAAGCAATCCTGATCCTACGCGGTTTTCAATAATTCAAATGTTTCCGAACTACTTTTTCCCAATTTGAAACATTTGATTGCGGCACGTTGCTCCATAGCGAAAATTATGACGCAGCGGCAAATACACATCTACTTCAAATGAACACAGCTGGCCAGTAAAAGAACTTACAGCACTCACATCTCTACTATGAGTAACTAAGGCATGATATTACATAGTTTTGCAGTTGGGCGACAGATAGCTCTAGCTGCAAATTTTTATACAAAATTAGTCTTTTTGAATGAACTGTGTATATTATTGTTTGTATTACATGCATTAGATTGAAATTATTTACTATGATTTGATGTCAGATAATGCACACATTTTTTAAAACGATGTAAATGTGCGCACGACTGAAATTGACACGAATATGAATCCAATAACAATCATCATCAGTGATAGCTGTAAAAATAAGTCATAAGATATCTTAAGGACGCCAGTTTCAATATATTTACATCTCTAGAAAACCTCTTCTGCCTGTGACAAAATGACATCCCAGGGCAGTCTATGAGATGTCATCATTGAAAGTGGGATATGGTTTCCTTGTATTCGTCCTATTTTATAATACTAAGGTGAAATAATCGAAAATCAATAAAACTGATAAAACGTTTTAAAAGCCTCGTCTTCTCCCCTAACTGACAAAATGAAATGAACAAATAACCTTGTTCACCATAAAGAGTTCCGAATTGGCAAATTTAAAGCTGTTTTGCATGAACGCTGTACATCAAACACTTCTTACTTCCGAATCGCGTTAACCGTTCCGAAGTTTCTCTTCCGACTTGCATTGTCTCTATTTAAAAGATGTTTTGTAACGCTTTGCCAGTTTAAGGATATTCAACGTAATGATTAATGGTTAGGTTTTATGGCGGAATATTTAGATGAGTATTGTTATCTCTCCATTTAATATTTGTGTGGTATTTGGCGTTATTTATTGTTATTTTAGAATATTTTACTTAAAAAGAGATGTAAATTCGAGTTTATAACATGAGAGTTGCAAGGGTAATTAACATACTTCACAGTACAATATAGTTCTTAATCATAACGGACCGTTACGTTAATTTACTGAGATACTAGAAAACAAAATATTTTTTTAATAAGCACAAAATGCATAATTTTTTTTGTATTTTTTGGGGTACATTAGAGAGATATTTACCTTTATAGTACTTGTTTTTAGGATATCCTAGAAATGTTCATATCTAATGGGTTAGACGGCTATCTTAAGTCAGTTATATCTCCTTTTAAAGAAAATCGCTTACTGCAAATAAGCATCGTAAAGTCACATAATCTTAAACAAATAAAAATTTTTCACCAACTTCTTCATGTAATACACACACTTCCTGTCTACAGATGTAGATGTAGATTGTATGACACCGTAGACCAGTGTTAAGAGGCATATTTTGTTGCCTGCTATGTCGGTTCTAGGTGAACAAGTTAGTTGCCTTAATCAGGTTTAGAAGCCTGGTCACTAGTTTATCCTCTGAGTATAAGACTTCTGGATGAATTCACCCCTGGAGGTGTCTCCAGTAGGCCAAAGCTTCGCACTCGAAGATTATGTGTGAGGCCGTCTCGTCCTCCTCATCATATAGTCTACATAGTGGTTCATCATTGAAGACATCGATTGTATGTAGATGTTTTCTCAAGCTGCTAGTTATAGTCCTCTCAGCCTGATTTGTTGTCTGCTGAGACGCAAAATTTCACGGCTTAGTTTACCGAATTGTCTGCTCAGCAATACTTTGCTCTGCCTGTGGCCCCCAATATAGTCCCAGTGGGTTTGGTGTTGTTGATTTGTCCACCTGAACTGCCACCCACGAATAACAGTCTTTGTAATTCCAAATTCTCTGGCCCAATAAATAGAGTGACAGATCCCTGTCTTGCAAATTGGTCCGCTTTTTCATTGCCCGGGATGCCCTTGTGTCCTGAGATCCACGCAAAAGTGACCTTGTTGTATTTTACCAGAGCGATAAAGTTTTAAAGACAGACCTGGATCTTTTTTAATGTTATCTGATAGCACGCTAGCACCTTCAGCGCTGCACGACGGTCAGAGAAGATGAAAACAGTCCTACCCCTATAATCTCTTCTCAAATTCTCCCGCAGACAGACATTTAAAGCTTGAATTTATCTACTTTTATGTTTAGTTTGGGTATATCCGCATGTATTTTAGCGTCTGTACCATGGTCAGCTTTGGACCAGTCCGTATACCAGACGAGGTTTTCTGGCTGACTCACTGTTCGGTTATAATCCACATTGCAATCAAATTTAATGGTGTAAGGTTTGTCAAAGTTGTAAGTTCTAAGGATGATGTCACTGTTCATTTCCAGTAATGAGTTCGTTACTACGCCTTTGATGCTGGTGTGTCCGAGAGCAGGTGCAGTCCACCCGACATTGTTTCTTTCCAGCCTGTAAGCTCCAATTCTCGCCTCAGCCCAGCTTATTGTATCAAGGGGAGGGAGGTTTAGTAATGTTTCCATGGCTGCTGTTAGGATGCTCCTAATGTCACCCGTGCTGCATAGGAACGCTAGTCTTTGGAGTGTGGAGACCTCCAGAGCAACCCGTCTTTGTATAGTTTTTGTCCACCATACTATCGAGCCATTGGTTATCATAATCTTGTATATGAGGTTGTCATATTTTTGTCCCCTCTTCAACAACTAAAAGAGTTCCAGTGTCTAATTATTCCACCCCAAAACATCATATTACCTGTTTGTAAATGGAATACGGCGTGCTACCGAAGCTAATCTGACCTGTCTTAATGGAGCTCATCAGACGGGAATCTGCCACTAAGCCCGTTCTTTTAACAAGCCACCCTTTTTCTCCTTCAGGCCGTTATAGGAAAAAATAAGTTTCTATCGCTTAATAATCTTGACAAGTACAGCGGTAACAAACCTAGAGCAAATTTCACAAGGGACAACGGTCTTTATGAAATCTAAATTCCGGATTATGTCGGCAGGATGTTAAACCTACAGACATTTTCGATTCCAGACGGTAAAATATCAAAAATTAAACGACATATATGCATACACCGGAGTAATGAGAAGCGTTTAAGGTTTGTATTTATATTTAACGAGGCAGAATCATGTGCCTGTAAGAGTTTTGTAGATGACTTGTTTTATAAACCTTTTCTGCAAATTTCGTTTTTCGACTTTTACCTCTATCATTTCAGCTTTTTTCCTTGATCATCCTATCTAATAGAGAATATCTCATATATTGGCAAAGAGTATTAAAGCCACAAAAATATATATAATTCATTTTTCTTAAAACTTACCTGTCAAGACTTACAACAGTATATCAGTATATTATTTATTCCCACTTGTGATATTATTCTATGATTTTTTCTATACCAGTCATTCCAAACCTGTGTACTTTTACTACTTGCCGATAGATATTGAGAAAAATAATTAACACATATTTAGTGAGAATTCCCGAAAACTGTTGAAAATGGGACGTCACTGAAACTGGCATCGAGAGCTAATATTGAAAAGTTAAAAAATGCTTGTCCAGAACAATTTCGCTGTTTTTATTCGAACGCTTTATTGTACATGTACCTCACTTTGTCAGAATATAGATAATATGAGAGAAATCGTTGATATGTCGGAGACTGGCAACACTGCCATTGCTAGGTAACGTCTAACATATCCATTGTAAAATTTGACATTTTAGATGACAATGTTTTTACATAAGGACGCTAGTTATATTGTTTACGGTAAGTCCAACCCTCTGGGGTTCTCCTTCATAAAGGACATCAATAAACCATAAAGAGATAAAGCATCTACGAAAAACAGTTCACTCATGGGCAAGTCGCGCGAAGGTATTCTAAAATCTCTCAAGGTACAGGATATCATCGATAATATGCGTGAACTGAAATGTAAGTTCATCATATGATATACCGGGATACTGAAGCATTCCTACGCATTAGTAACAAGAACGTAATAGGTGTTTCGGTTAATAATGTCGATTTTTTCATAAAATCTGAGCCTTTGCTTCGAGAACAAAATGAATTACCTCATTAATCAAAGTATTGGCTATTGTTAGCTCTGACTTTTTTCCATCTTTCTGTCAATAAATGTATTCCACGCCACAAGGACTGTTGGTTTATTGAGGCCATCGATTCATCAAGCCAATTTTTTACTACTTCGTAAAAATGCAAGTGATGTTCTGAAAGTCCATACTGCATTAATCGAAATAAATAGTTATCCGAAGTGGCTAAATTTGGTAAATACATCGGGTTGGTAGGAGGTTTTCTGCACATTTTGCAATATGTTGAAAAATTATTTTATCGTATTTCGGCATACATTGTTCGTTTTTATTTTAATGATCCGTTTAATTTTATCAATTGTTACCGATATTGATTTCCAGTAATTGTTTTAACAGGTTAAATACAGCAAAGCCTTCTTTCCATGTATATTGCGTACTGTTTGTGATGTTAAAGGCTAATCTGGATTTATCTATGATTTATTGCGCTTTGAGTTATCAAAATACATCCACTTTTCATCACCTGTTAACACTCGATATAAAAACTCTGTTCTTTTCTGTCTGAAAAGCAAAATTTCATTAGAAGTTTTTCGCCTCTCAACATTTGATGCTGTTACCAATTGTTTAAATCTTTGAGTTAAGTTCTCATCTAATAACTACTGCAAATCTTCAAACTTTCCGACTGCCTTGAACATTCCTTATCTTTTATATCAAAATTACCTCCTTTGAAGCTTTAAAATCATCATTAGACTTGGAACATTCTCACCATAAACTCCAACCAACAATCGATAACTTTCCACAGCTTCTTTAAAAAAAAAATTTATTAAACTTCACCGCAAAATGACTTTTCCTGGTACAAAGATTGACATTTTCGAACCCATAAGGAACTATGTTTTGGCACAATGACAATTGATAACAAAGTGGCTTTTAATGGCGTATGTGTAGTGCTTTAAAAAATATTTGTAAGATCATAAGTGGCTAGTTTTGGATCTATGTGTCGTTCATGATAATCCAAAACCAACCCAACTTGTTTATTTCCTTTAAAAAAATATAAAGTGGTCAATTTTGAATGATACACAAGTATTTGTTTGTCGGAAGCCTTTGGAGCATTGAAGAAATTAGACCGAGACAATGGTTCATTTTCCACCATGACAATGAGAGCTCTGACATATCGGCTCAAAGAAATGACTTTTTGAGCACTCAAAATGTGAAATTCATTGATCATCCAGCGTACAGCCCTGACTTTGCATCCAATAATTTCTTTTTCTTCCCGAACATGAAGAACCAACTAAAGTAAATGATTTTATACGCCAAACGAGGCTGTTCAAAAACCATGTTTTGGAAATACCATTTTCACAGTGCCACACATGCTTTCTGGATTAGTTCAAACGCATGCAAAAGTATTCTGACCATCGTGAAGATTATTTTGAGAAGCAACAAAACCATTTTTTTTTTGATAAATGATATTGTGTTGAATGTGAAAAAGAGAAATTTCCTCGTGTCATCATGGTTTCAATAAAAAGTTAAACTAACTGCTTATTTAAAAACTTCATAAGAGGATTCAACATGGACTCCATAGAGTCTGACACACTCGCGGGCACGACCAATTGAGGACTGCTATACCCGCCACATTAACTCAACATTGTTCTTTATTTTATCACAGTGAAACGTGATTATCCGTAGAAGTTCCTCCCTACTATTAACCGGAGTGGAATACATCAAGGTTTTGAGGTGTGCTACAGGTAAAAACCCAACGACGTTAGGTCGGGAGATCGAGAAGGCCAGGCAATAGGTCCTCCTCCTATCCAATAGTTGGATAGACGTTACTCAGGTGCTCCTACACAGCAACGCTTAAATGAGGTGTTGCCCCATCCTGCATGTACTACAGCGGATTTCAAGTGGTAGGTGCTTTACTAAAAGCATTCTGGAGGAACTGCAAATAAAGTTTCCCATTCAGTCATGCCGACAATAAGAATGGCCCCATCAAAAATTTGCCAATTATTCCTGCCCAAACGTTAATTGATTAGAACTGATGTTGACGATGAGAAGCAATAGTTGCATGAGAATTTTCATCAGCCATACATGTGAGTTGTGTAGATTTATGATACCATTTTTGGTAAACCCTGCTTCATCCGTGAAGAGAATAGTGCTAATGAAGTTTACATTATTTCGTTGCTGATCAAATAGCCAGTTTGCAAAGAGAATTCTATGGAGAAAATCGTCATGAATCAGTTGATGCACTTTTTTCATATGATACGGATATAACAGCTGTTCTTGAAGAACTTCATGTACTATTGTTTTCGACGTATTAAATTGGGCTGATAGTTTTCGAGTATTCATTGAAGGAGAGTATTTAAAATATTTTTATCTAATTGCGGCATACGTACTGTTCTCCCAAAACCAACATCAATACTTCTTGTCTCAAAATTTCCTAAAATTAAGAATAAATTTAATAATATTACTTTATTAAATGAAATCGCCTACCATTCGCCCTTACTCTTTGGTCAACTCGTTGAAATGTTTTCTGATCTGGTAGAGTACGATTAGGATATCTGTCGTAATATAAACTTCTGGCTTCCAAAGCATTGCAAGATGCAAGACCGTATATCAACATGTATTCCATATTTCGAACTATTTCACAATTAATTTCACCACAAAATCCAAAAATCAGTAAATTAATATCCAAGTAAAAAATCAATGTATGGACGATGTGAAAGCTGACAAGTTTTAAAATGAAGGATATTTATTTCTTTCGTACCTAGTAACGTTTGCAATAACAGTACTTTGTTTTGGTGCCGATAAAACGCACATATTTTGCAAACCTAGGTCGAAATGCAATTCACAAAATTACACTTTTTTAACTAAAGAGGTAAATTCTTATTTTGGATCAAATTTTTTTTATCATAAGGTTGAAGGTTGAACATATGATAGGAACAAAGATGAATCTTTTAGCGAAACACGCCATGATGTAAATTAAATGACGCTTTTTCGAAAACAGTTAGGATTAGCGACATAATTTTTTAATTATTAGTGAAAGGCATGTAGAGACATTGTACAAAGTTCTTATCATACAGGGCGTAAAAAAATGTGGTCATAAATATCACAGCTAGTCCGTCCCTGCAGCTGTGAGTAACTCGCAACACTTTCTTGGATAGTAATTTAAAGAATCTTATCTGGTATATATCATATTTAAAAAATTGAAACCTGGTGGTTCAATAATTATATGTAAAAAAACCTGAGTCCATTTCAGTACTTTGTTAGCCCATATCTCCGAACAGGAGGCTCATGCGAAAAAAGTTTATATGCACTTGTAGTATTCCTTTTACATTTTCGCCTCATATGCCTTAAAAGTTATTTTTGAAAAAATTAAAATATACGTTACTTTGTTAAACAAGAAAGATATATTCAGCACTATAATATGTGATTTTAGAAATTCACTTTATTTGTTAAAAACCTTAATTCTTGCGTTCTTACCCCCACTAGAACATAAAATTGAACATAAAATTCATTCGAACGTTGTATTTAAAACTACCATAAATAAGCTCTATATATCTTAAAATAATTAACAACAGTAAAATTCGACAATTAATCATTTCACCAAAGACCCCTTCAGTTAAAGGATTCCTCAACAACATAATATTTTAGAAAAGGGAACTGTTATTCAATTGAGACGTCAGAAAGGATTACTCAAAACCCAAGAATATTTGACGTTTTGCTAAAATATCTGAAAACAACCCAAAGTGGGTTTCTTGAAAATAAATCAGGCTGTATATTTGCTCATCACTGTCAGTCAGGCAATGCCACAATTTCAAAAGAACACTGTGGTATAAATTATTTTTGGGACTGAATATATCTATTCAAGTTATTACGTTACATGTCAATTATTTATTATCCATTTTGCCTTAAATGATATTTTATTTGCATGTATTGTTATTCGAGGAAATGTTCTTTTAACTTTATAATAAGGTACATAGTGTTTAAATTTCTTTAGAAAAAATTCAGACATCATTATTATCTCTCATTTTGGATAATAACCGCATACAAAAAAAAAAGTTCATTTAACTAATTTTGAATTCCACAATGGGCAATTTGACGTTCATGTTTTGTTCTGAATACTAAATGGAACATCAATTAAAAAACGAATGATCTCTCTTCTGGGAAAATTAAAATATTGTTAAACCTCAATGACCAAGAGACTACAGATTAGGATGGTCGGTTTTACAAGAATTACATTTTTAATATTGGTTTAAAATCTGATAAACGATTTTTTTACAATATTTGAAACAAACCGGTTAAAATTTAATACAGACACATTATATATATATATATATATATATATATATATATATATATATATATATACATATATATACATATATATATATATATATATATATATATATATATATATATATATATATATATATATATATATATATATATATATATATATATATATATATACATATATTGTTCCGGACGGCCGGTCTTTATTAAAACTTCAATTCTGACAACTTGTCAAACAATTAAACTTGCTTTAATGACTTTTAAAAATAAACTGTTCACGAAAGTCGAAATGGACCCTTTATATACCCTTTTTCCGGATACCAGAAGATTCCGCATCTTTCTAGAAGCACTTCCATACTACATGGTGTAATAGAAATAAGACAAACGAATAATCGGGCCATTTCTAGATCTTCTCTTATAGGCGTTTCATGTCGAAGATAAGAAAATAAAGTTTTCTAAAAATTTCCAGACCTTCTTGTATCAATGTCTCATGAGGAAATTAAAAGAATGGTCAAATTAATTAAATAAATTATGAACTCGTAGAAAATAAAATTAAAACCCTTCAAACTAGAAACACAAACTAATACTATGAAGTTTATACTACAAAAAAAGTTCATTACATTGCCATCCCTTCCACGTATTGATTGTCCCGGTCAACCTTCTTGATCTTTATGACGGACTAATCTGTCAAGATGCACGATTTTCATCTTCGTATGAGGGCTTTTCTACTTTGTACGCACCTTCCCATGACTTCTAAAACTTTGATTCTTTTCAGTTTGTACGACCACACTTTTTTCACTAACCATAAATCCACTAGTATTAGCTTTGAGGTTATAGCGGGTCTGCATTCTATCGCTTTCTATTTGTAGTCATCACTGTACCTTTTCGATGATGACCTGAATATATAAGATAAGAATATTTTTTTCCGTAGTTCTTTTGGCGATCGCGGTCCCCCTCAGCTTACCTTCTCGAGAATGACCTGTAGGACTTTCTTCTTCCGTAGTCCCTTTCACGGTCGCAGTCCCTCTCGACTTACCCTCTCAAGGATGGCCTGGAAAACATTCTTCGTTCGTAGCCCCTGTCGCGGTTACGGTCCGTTTCGTTCTCCATGGCCGCCGTGAGTACTCCTTTTATTCTTCCACCTCCTACACCAACAATAATTTCCAAGCAATCTCTCTAAAAGTGACCATTGTATCCGCACTAGCAACAACGCATGTTATTCAAATAGTGCCGATGACCCTGACCCCTTGTTCTTGGTCTGGCATAAATCACTCTAATGCGACATCCGCATATTTCAACTCCATCGCAAACCTTAACGACAACTACAGCATATTTTTTTTTTGAAAACAGTAAATCCAAAACAGGTGATACTATTACATAACCAGACTTCTTTAAGTTTACCGCAAGAGGCAAAGACTTTTTCCAAGTCGCTCCTTTAAACATTATCACCTATATCGGCAATATAAAGCTGAATCATCAGGATCACTGTCAGGAGCAATACTGCTAATACAGCGGCTTTGCATATGCCCCCTCTTGGCCACACTTCCAAAAACAAATCCTATTTCTACTATGGAGGTTTGTGTTTTTGTTGTCATATATTTTTCGTTTGTTTAAAAATTCTTGCAACACCCTCATTAGCCTCATGACAATTTTCTCGTTAATCTTGCGATTATCCTGGGAAACGTTGACCCTTCTTATGATTCTTCCTTGGTCCCCTGAGGTCTGTTTGGTTGTTACGAACGGAAGAGCATAAGCAAAAGCCTCAGAAATTTTCTTGAATCAGACCATTCTTAGAGTTAAACTTATTTCTGGGTCGCGTAAACCTTTGATAAAACTATTTATTGCTAACTCTTGCTTAATTTCATCTAGATATGTTGGGTAAGTCGAATTATATTCGCCACATATTCGTGAAGACTTTCGTTGTATTTTTGTCTTCATCCTTGGAGTTGGACATTATAAACCTCTTGGAGGTGGGCTTCCCCATAACGCATCTCCTGAAAAGTAACAATGAACCTCTATAGCTTCACATCGGAGTGCTAGAACGTGTACGTGCCTTCTCCGGTGAACTCCCATTATTGCCGGTGGGTTCGAATTGATGGACAAAGGTCAGCCAAAGTATTTTGCGGTAGAAACTAGGTAGTTTCATTACACTAGTTGCAGGAACATCATCTACCTTTATCATACCTGTACTGGCTACCTTTTCGATTTGTAAATATAGTTATTGCATCTGTTTTTGGATTCCAGTCACCTCGGATTGTACTTCGCTATGTACGTCCTCTCTAATTTTGCTAATCTTCTGTTGCATTCCTTGTTCTATTCATTTCACATCTTGTTTTTTTTTAATGTTTCCTTTCAGTTTTTGTTTCATATCTCCTTGACTTGTCCTAAGTTCCTGTCGCATGTCTTAAGGCCTGTTTTTAGTTCTTGTTTTAAACTATCTTAAATTGTTCTTAATGTCCTCTTGGGGCGTTTTTAGTGTCACAAATTCTTGTTTCATCTCTTCTTGGCTTCTCTTTAATTCTTGTGTCATATCGTCTTGATTTTGCGTCATATATTTTTTGAATTCTTGTTTCATCTCTTCTTGGCTTCTCTTTAAAGCTTTTTTCATATCTCTTTGGCTTATTTATATGTCTTGTATCATCATCAGTATCTGATATAAACTAGTTTGAATTTGTTCTTCCATTTTTTCTTCCAGTTTCCCACTGGCATATAATTTCAATTCACTTTTTCCTTTTTTCCCTCTCTTTTGGATTTGATCTCACTTCTGATACCAATTTGTTCGGGGCGGCTTGCCTTTAAACACGCCGTATTATTTAATAACGTTTTATTAAAACTTCAATTCTGACAACTTGTCAAACAATCAACTTGCTTTAACGACTTCTCAAATTAAACTGTCCGTGAAAGCAGATCTGGACCCTTTATATACCGTTTTCCAGATATCAGAAGATTCCACATCTTTCTAGAAGCATTTCTATACTACATGGTGTAATCAAAATAAGACAAAAGAATAATCGGCAATTTGCAAATCTTCTGTTATAAGCGTTTCACGTCGAAAATCAGGAAAAACAGTTTTCTGAAAAGTTCCAGACCTTCTTATATAGACGTCTCATGAAGAAATTAATAAAAGATAAAATTAATTAAATAAATTATGAACTCGTCGAAAATAAACTTAAAACCCTACAATCCTACAAATCCAAACTAATACTATGATTGCTAAAAAGTTCATTACAATATATATATATATATATATATATATATATATATATATATATATATATATATACATATATATATATATATATATATATATATACATATATATATATATATATATATATATATATATATATATATATATATATATATATATATATATATATATATATATACGTGCGGAAACAATAAACTATTCAAATACTTAGGATGGGTTGTTTTCACTTTGCTTATTAGCATTCACACAACGTTTCCCAAAATTTCTTCTCATTGTCATATTTTGTACACTTTTGTATCACAAAATAGTCCAAAAGTTTTTGCAACACTTATTTATATTTGATTACGTTGGGTTCACCATAAGATAACAATTTCTTAATTTTTATTTCATCTTCATTTCTGCATAATTGGACTAAGAATCGATCGTAATATTAGTTTTAGCCATATAGGCTGAAAATATATTTGAAAAATTTTCCAACATTATAAACCTACTCTAATCTTGCAGTTATCACCTAACTCTATGCAACTTTTGGAATAGATATTAGGTTTAATAAAAGCCAAAATTAGCTCCAAGATGAAACGAAAGGTTTGTGACATCAAATTCAGCATTATGAAAACACGATTCATCATTTTCAGTGCCTTCAGTATTAAGAAAATTATACGATATAGCATCTAGTTTGAATTTGCCTGCGTGAACTTTTTCAGCTGTTATATTCATCACATTAACAGTCTCGTCGCAATTACAACACTTAAAATTTTTTATCATTTTGCTCAAACATCGTGCTCTACGGATCTACGAATGCTTTTGTTACTGCAGTGGAACGTCGATAGGTGGATATTTTTCGTGCAGACAGTTATCTGTTAAACGCTTAGCCCAGAGGTATCTAATTACACACGGTGGTATCTACTTACAATCGGAATATCCCTGCTCTCTGATCTGTTTAACATTTGACTGTCCGATGTTCAAAACATCCACACAGTGGTCGGTTCTCGGACGCCACCCTCAAGATTAGTGTCGTTGAGAGCCCACTTAAGCACCAGACAGCTTATTACAGTGGAGAAACAGCAAACCAGGAGTCATTTGCGCGTATTAGTGATGGCTGTCGTCTGCCAAACTGTTAAGAATGGGCGCTGGGTAATGAAACAAATGGTTTTTAAAAACATCTTGTCGCCTGTATTCCACAGTTTCTACAAAATATGACCTAAAACAAACTTACAACCTAAGATGGACAGAAATACAAACAAATAAACGGTCAGGAGGGCAAGAGTATGTTCTTTGTGCTGTTCACGGTAGCTCGTACTTGCCGTTAGTGGCAGACGGTAACCCGATGACATCATTCATGACGCTATTCACGTCACCTCGTTTTACACGTTTGCGACGCTATTTACGGCGGCTCGTATTCAAATTCGCGACGCTATTCACCAAGTCTCGTACTTAAATCATCGACACCTCGTCCCAAAAATCTGCAACGTTGTTCACGGCGTTTCGTACTAGAAAGTTCAACCGACGACAGTATACACGATATCTCTAACAGTAACGGGAAATCGAGCGGCGGTAGGCGATGTCTCTACACGCGGCGACAGCCATAAACATCAAGGCAGCAGTAGCTAAAACAAATTCCTAGTGATTGCGGAAACAAAACAACCGACGGCGTGCAATCCGTGTGTGTATAGGCGACGATAGGAAGGAAAGAAGGGAACCGATGGTGCCCGTGCTTGTAAGGGTCCTTGTCAGCGTCAGTAGAATGGAACGACATTGCCAGTACTTACAAGGATCCTCGACAATGTCGACCAATAGCGGTAGGAAATTAGGAAAGAAACCGACACTGTTCGAACTTATAAGGGTCCGCGGCAGGGTCGGTAGGATGATATAACATTGCTCGTACTTACAAGAATGTAAGAGAGATGGTAAAACATCATATACATACATTGCTAGACCAGGAAGACGCGGTTCGTCGGGACTGTGAACCTGGATGGAGAAGTGCAGTTCTCCGCAAATTAAAGGTCAGCTCGAACTTAAATAGCTTGCCCGAGCTCCCACTACGCCGACGAGTGATGGAGTAGGGTGATCGCGCACACAATACTGTGATATACGGCGCGTGATCACTATAGTCGGACACTCTGAAAACCGTTGAAAAATCGCATTTTCTGACATGACGCGGCGAATCTAATTATAAACCGGCAATATGGAAACTTTAAGCATTATTTTTCTGCAAGAATCAGATTTTTTGGATGTATAGTAAATAAAATAACTCCGGGCGAACATGAAATGCCCAACAAATCAGTAACTTCGTTACACCACAATTTACAGGTCAGTGTAAGGGTTACATAGGTAGAAATTCTCGAAATAACACATTAGTTTGGCAGGGAGGATTTTCATGCAAAACAGTGTAATAGAGAAAAGACGATGCAGGGAATCATGGATAGAGACAAAGGAATAGTTAGAACAGACAAAGGATAAAAGGCACGGCATGAAAATGACAATTACACACTTAAAATAGAATTTTGCTGGCACCTATCAAGAAGAACCGAAAGCTGATGAAACAACAAAATATTAAACTAAACAGCATTGGGCGACCTATATTTTTTAATTCTTCTTGAATCTTCTTTTTCATACTTTTAGTCACACACTTTTAGCAATGTAGTAAAATTTTGCTGCCACATGAAGAGCTTTTAGTTATCTTTCTTTATTAATGTAAGCCTAATTCTAAACATCCAATAAAAGTAATAGGAAACCTTAAAACTTTTTATGACATGATCCTTAAGGGTACTTAAGCTAAATAATTCAGAGATAATTCTTAAATTTAACGATTCTCGTAAAACACGATAAAGCTGTCTTGATGCTTTACGTCCTGTTAACATGACGAGATCTACTTAATTGTTAAGATTTATTAACTCCACAAGTCTTAATTGAGCTTTTAATAATTAATGAGAACAAGGTTGTTGAAAAGTTTGGTATGTAATCTGCTTGCTATTAATTACACGAACACTAAGGAAATTATATATTTTTGCGAGTCAAGAATTAACATTTTTTGTTGTGTCTTGAGATTTACCATTCTTGGTTATATATAAAATTTGTAGCATTCTCATATTTCTACATGTTAAAACTACCATTCTTTTGTAATTACTTGATGTACGTCATTATGAGCATCTCGAGCATACTGCAATACACCGCGTATTATATGGCAAAGAGAGAATATGGTCGAATACAGAATCGTTCTATCTCTCTCTGCGAACATCCGCGCAGGCCAATCGCGGTTTCAGAGCGACAGAGAGAACACAGCCCCGTATTCGCTTTTTCTCTTTCTTTGTCGTGTAATACGCGAAGAGCGTTGCGTGGTGTCTCCAGTACTATACGCTCGAAGTAAGAGCTTGACCATTTACGTATTTTTATTATAGATGTATCCTTATAAGAGTGTAAATGAACAACATAGGTACCCTGAGAGATCACACATGTCAACCGCAAACTGTCGTGGAAGTTTAGAAAAATTGTAATAAATATCTGTTTTTAAAGCCGCAAGAATGTCGCCGTGCAAATGGAGAGATTAGTCTTATTTTAAAGCATGGCAATGGCGTCCGAACAATCTCTACAAAAAACTTGGACCTCCAACCAACTCAAGCAACGATGTAATTTGCATCTATCGGAATGTTAGAGGCCTCCGTACCAAGACTCACAGCTTTTACAATAGCATCGCTTCCTCTGGAAACAATGTAATCGCTGTTACTGAATCATGGCGTCACCCGGGTACCTTAACTTCAGAGCTTTTTCCTAACTCATTTATAATCCATCGCTAAGATAGCAGAACTAACTTGAATACATCCAGGGGAGGAGGAGTGATGCTCGGCGTTCACTGTGGATTCAGCTCCGAACTTTTGGCCTCTCAAACATTGCCGTCCCCAATATAGATTTCTTAGGTTATAAGTTAGCTTTAAATTATTTATTAATTTTTATATTTCTTGTATGCATTCCTCCCTCTGTTATCAGCATCGAGGCAGAAACTTTCCTAGAACTTCTTTCATCACTAGATATAATGCTTCGTGGAAATGTAATTCTTCTAGGAGACTTTAATGCTCCAACATTTGTAAAACTTACTGGTCCCCTAACCGCAAGACACATTACTCTAAACATAAACAACCGCCTTCTGGACCTAATATTGGCCAATCTTAATCTTTCCGTGTTGCGCAGTGATATGTCTCTAGTTGATGAAGATCCACATCACCCTGCTCTAACTTTTGAGTTTCATGCAACTTTCACTCATTCCACTTATTTTCCTGTACGCAACGCTGATCAACCTCATTTGAACTTTCGCAGAATCAAGTTTGCAAGACTGTACATAATGATGATCCACACCGATTGGTCTACTGCCATGATGGATGCCTGTCAGTCATTTTACGATATCTAAAATTACAACTTTGCTACCTGTATACCTCGCAAATTGCCCAGACGAAGGCGTTTTTCTCCCCTTGGTTTACAAATGATTTGATTACCAACATTTTCAAAAAGGAGAAGGTGCATCGATATATTCCAACTCATAAAATTACTTATTACCTGGAAAAGTACAGGACTTTGAGAAGATTAATAAAGTCACAGTCACAGCTGGTCTACGAGACTTTTGTAACGGATGCTGAGCAAAATATAAATAGTGATCATTCCAATTTTTGGTCTTTCGTTCAAAGTAAAAAGGCTCAGTAATGCATTCCAGCTATAATGAACTACGAGAACTATCTATTTCATGTGCCTCATAATATTGTCTCAGCGCTTGCGAAGTACTTCAAGAGTGTCTACAAAAAATCGGAGCCCTCTGAGATTTCTACTTCTGGGGAACCTTCTGAAGCCACTTACAATCCCATAATCACTCCCAAGGATGTTTCTTGGGCCTGCAAGTCACTTAAAAATAAGTCAACATCTGGAAGGTTGCCAGTATGTCCTATTCTGAAAAAAGGTGATCCATCTCTAGTTAAAACTATCTTGGCATTACAATCTTATGTAATTTTTCCAAGGTCTTCGAGAATATCTTGCAAAAGTACTTATTTTCTAAAATTCAAATTCCATTATTGACTGACCAACACAGCTTCTTTTCTAAAAGATCATATATGACTAATCTTTGGTCTCTTTTCTCTTACGTTTGCGACGCACATAACAGCAGAAATCAAGTCGATGTTATTTACACTGATTATTGTCAAGTTTTTGACCAAATCGACCATCACATACTCTTACAGAAAGATTCTGTCCTATTCGGCTTCTTTTACCACCTTGTCTCCTTCTTGAAATCCTACTTATTTAATCGTAATCAGTTTGTGCAAACAGAAGAATATAAATCTGGTAGGTTTACTCCAACATCAGGTATCCACCAGAGTTCGAACTTGGGGCCACTTCTCTTTAACATATTTATAAACGATCTTGTTTCCCAGTTGGACCGCCATAGACTGGCCTATGCTGATGATTTAAAAATATTTCAACACATTGATTTTGTTGCAGACTGTTTGTCCCTTCATAAGCTAATAAGCTGGATCTCTAAATGTAATGTTGTTTCTTACTCTCGGACAAAAAATCCTGTTCTGTTTAATTACCATATAAATAGTTCTATCGTTAATAGATGCTACTCTGTAATGGACCTGGGTATCATCTTCGATGCGAGTTTATCCTTTATTCTCCACATTGATCAGATGGTGGCTAGCGCATATCGAACATTTGGATTTATTCTGCGAAACTGCAAACCTTTTTCTAGTACAGTTACATTCAAACTGCTGTATTATAGTCACGTAAATCGATGCCATAGAGGCCGTTCAAATGAAATTTATAAAATATTTAATGTTTAGAGAGGACAATATTTATCCTCAGTGAGGTTTCAATCATGACCACATTCTCGCCAGACTTAAAGAATTTCCATTGGCTGTACTTCGTAACTCCCAATCCGTATCATTTCTCTATAAGCTTCTGAACGTGAAGATTGACTGCCCATTTCTGCTAGAGCAACTATCATTTCGCATTCCCCGTGTGGGTGCCAAGCATCTATCAGGTTTCTCTACTGCCCTTCCTAGGTCAAACATTTTATTCCAATGTCCCATCTACAAAATGGGCAACAATGTTAATTGCATTTCTACACTATGCTACATGCAATTTGACGTCTATTAACTATTCTGAAATATCTGCGCGAGGTGTCTGGGTATCCTTTGTAGCTTGCTACTTTGCTATGTACTCGTACATGGACAGTCGTGGAACTCGTATGCCCGAAATCATATTTAAATACTAATGACATACAATTATTTTTTAAATAAAGCCAAAATGATAGCTATTGGCATTATCTATACGTGTTTTATTACATTTTAAAATTATATATCTCTAATAAAACACTCGTTATGTATTTTTCAGCTTTGTCCAAGCGTACCTTTTTAATAGATGCGTCGATTTTGACGATTCATTTTTATTTCCGGTTCAATTATCTTTGGCAATTATACGAATCATCAAATTAACATCTTTTTCATATCCATCAATATTAACTTTGAAACTGTATAAAAAAGCATTTATTTTGGTATGTATCTCGTGGTTAGTTCAAGTTAATTGTGGATTTGAATAAAAACTTTAATTTTACATTTCTTCGACTACATTTTTGAATTCATCGCATTCTATTTCTATACTATTTTTCTCTTGAATTTACCTTCCAATTACAAGATCTTTTATGTTATTTCACCAGCGTTCTCAATATTTTTGGGCTTTGTTGTTCTTGATGTTGGGAGCTGTAAAATTTTTGATATTAGTAGGTGATGAGCATCACCTAACCCTGCAGCCCTAACATTGTAGTTTTGAGTCCTGTTTCATAATTATTTAGCCAATAATCGACCAATAATTTAGTGACAATCTTTTACAGGTGTATTTATGTATGTCGTTATGTGAATAAAAGAAGTTAAATAAAGATTTTCGTTTTACTTCTAAGTTTTGCTTTCAAGTCTCATATACTTTGTAGTTTTTCAAAAAAAAATATTTCTTGTTGATAGAAGTTGAGACATAGAGGCCTATAATCATAATTTATATTCCATGAATTGTTCCATCATCTAAACATAAAGTATAAAACTAAATGTCTTATGTTGCCGTAACTTATTTTTTTTTTGCTTACATTTAATTATCCAAGATCAGAACAAAAAATTAGATATAGATATCAATATTTTACCTCATAAAAGCGGATAGCTTTATTTGGCAGATAATTTTTTTGTAAAGCACATTATCACCACTAATATATCTTTTCGGCCATTTGAACATGTAATAAAATATAAATTATATGTCCCTCCGGGATTGTAAGTCAAACAAAAGATAAACGTCAAAGATTGGTGCCTAAAGTACAATAATTTTTAGAGCATTTCTTTTTATTATTATTTTATGGCCAATAATGGACGTTACTACTCAAAAGGGTGAAGAGTGCTAAATTAGCTCCAGGCAAAATTCATAAATAATCCGTAATAGCCAACACTGAGAGTCAAATATTGTGCATTCTTCAGAATAAATAGGTTTGTTTAAAGGTCATAGACAACGGTGTTTCTTGCGCAGTTTGTTGAACTTCCATTGTCTTTATTTTTGTTGAATAACACGACGTTTCATACAGTAGTTGTCTCTAGCCATTTTCAAGTGAAATTGAACAAATTCGTGAGCTACACAACCATTTATGCCAAAAGTAAATGCACTTAGTTTTAATGAGGTAGTTTCCATACTTCTCTTGTATCTAAAGACGTTTCACTAAAGCAATTCGGGTTCTGATGTATAACTACGGCTTCTGTAAATTTCCATCTTCTTCAGTGTTGTTGTTGGTGTAGGATTCTTGTTTAAGTCTATTTAATGTGATGTCCATGAGTCCAGGCGTGGTTGGCGACACTAGGTTTTTCTGTTTCTCCACTATATGTGTTCTTCTGGTGTTCTTTCATCCTTACTTCAAGGGGTATATTTGTTTCTCCAATATATGAGTTGCCAGATTCACAAGGTATCTGATACACACAGTTCTTCACGTTCCTTTGAGCTATTGGTTTGACCCGAATGAACTGACCTCTCGGAGAGTTATTTAAATTAAAAAGAAATTTGATGTTATATCGTTTTCCTATCCTTCTAATTTTCTTTGAAATACCTCATAGGGAATATTCAATACTGGTTTCGATTCTTGTCCGTGATCCATCTCGTTGTTCCAGAATCTTATCCACCAGATTTACTGGGTATCCTTTGACATGTGATTTGTCTCTCTCACCCAGTTATCGTTGCAGTTGCAAAGAGTTAATGCTCTATCTACTTGGTTTCTTACAATTCCATATTTCGTGTTGTTAGAGTGGTTGGACGAATAGTTTGCCTGCTGCTTCTTTCAGCTTAAACATCTAAGAATGATAATTTATATTGTCCTTCTAATTTCCATAATGAGTTTAATGGAGCGGCTAATATTGTTAAAAGGGGAAAGGAGACTTTGAATTTCTTCGTCGTTTTCATTCCAGATAAGGAAGGTGTCGTCTACGTATATAAGCCATAATTTTGGTTTTCTATTGGCGGATTCAATTGGAAAGGTTTGAAACCGTTTCACGAAAATGTTTCCGACTACCAGGGAGGACGAAAATCCCATTGGTAGCTCATCATCCTGGATGAAGCTTTTCTTAGAAATAGGGATTGATTAAACAACATTACAGCAAATCTAAGATGCCGTCTAGTAGTAGAGATGTTCTTTATGTTAAGGTCTGGTCTTTCTCAGATTTATTGCTAATGATTTTTAGTGACTAATTAACTGAAACATTGGCGTGAGTTCTTTCCACGTCAATCCTAATAAAATTATCTGGAATGAAGACTACGAACAACTTCAAAATTTCCTTTTTCATCTCAACAATATTAGCCCAACTATTAAGCCCAATACGGAGAAAGAAGTACAAAAGAAAATTGTTATTCTTAGAGGTTTTATTGAAAAAATCGGCAGGTAAATTCAAACCTCGGTTTACAGAAAATCGAGAAACACAGGATAATACCTAAACTATTCAACCACTCCAACAACACCAAACATGGAATTATGAGAAATCTCGTAGATACAGTATTAACTCTGCACTGCAACGAGAACTTGACGAGAGAGACAGATCACAATAAAAGTGGCCTAAGAGCCAACGAATACCCAGTAAATCTGGAGAATAAGATTCTGGGAAAACGCAGAAATAGGACAAGCTCGACCACGGACAAAGAATGAAGTATTGAATATCTCCTATATTAGAGTTTTTCGGAGAATGTCAGAAGAATAAGAAAGCAATACAATATCAAGGTTGTTTTTAATTCAAATAACTCTAAGGAGTCAGTTCACTAGGGTTAAACCAACAACTCAAAGGGACATGAAGCACTATGTGTGTGTGTATGTGTGTCAGATATCATATGAATGTGGCAATTTATATGTAGGCGGAACAAAGACACAAAGACTCCTCTTAAAGTAAGAATAAAAAAAACATACGTCATGGAGAAACAGCAAAAATCTGATGCCACCAATCATGCCTCGACTCACGGACATCACAAAAAGTAGTCTGAAGCTAGAATCCTACGCCGAGAACAACACTGGAGAAAACGGAAATTCAGAGAAGCTGCGCTTATACATCAGAACTCAAATTGCGTTAACATAAGTCCAAACGTCGTGATGTTCAACAAAAATAGACAATGGAAGTCCAACAGATATCTACTAATTCGTAAATAAGTAAGAATTTTCATATTTAAAATTAAATTTTACCCAATTATATCTGAAGTCAATTCAAGCAAATTACAATATGCTGTTCTTATCTCTTTACAGACAGACAGGGAAAAAATATAAGCCAATTATGCAATCTAAAGATTGTAGCATAGTTTTTTAATTAACATATTGTAACGAAGGACTAAAATAACCTTCGAATACTCCCTTGTATTACAAATAATATTTCGATGAGATGAGTCATCTAAATTGTAATGTGCTGAAAGGAATATTATATCGATGAGTCATATTTCAAGATAGCTTTCGACTTTTATGCTAGTATATTTCTTGTTATTTTTAGGAAGTGCTATAGGTACATAAATAGGAATAGAATATGAGTTTTAATAGTGTTTTATAATTGTATTTGAATAGAGAAAACATTAAGAAGTACCTATTAGATAGTTGTGATTTAGCTGTATTCAGACGTAATTAGTATAGTATTGGAAGTAAGTTAGTGAAAAGTGTTGTTTTCGTAAAAATATTTCAAATTTTAAAACGTGCCTATCTGGTATATTTAAATAAAAAAAATACGGTCAAGTGCGAGTTTGATTCGAGTTTCAGTATTAGTTGAATATTAATAATTACGCAGAAAAATTAAACAATATTAGGTTAGGTTAGGTTAGGTATTTATTTTAATGTTGTATTTGATAAAAGTGAAACTGAAACCCTTTATTAAAATGAAAATATATAATACTTAAATTTCATAATTGGTTTGAAGATTACACTACTATATTTTCTTTTGATTAATATGTACATATTTGTAGCGTATGTAAGTAAAAGTGATTAGATCGAAGCAATTTGTTAAAAAATTATGTTTATTGGAAATAAAAAAAAAACAATTTAAATATAGCAAAAACTATGAAACCTACTGTTGAGCTCGAGTTGTCCTGTAAATTTTAAGTATACCTCTGGTAGCACTGCTTTTTTTAAATTTTAATTTATTTCGGAAATAGAGAAGAGAATTGGTTTTTGAAGCACATTTTTAACAAACTATCTGAACTCATCTGATGTGCAATTTATTTTTTGTAAGCCTTATAACGAGCTTTTAAATGAATGAATGAATTAATTAAAATACTTATACTTAATTTTCAATGCTTAGACTCAGTTGGTTCCTTCGAAACTCTCTACAACTGCAAATTATATCAATGTCGCTCTTAGTTCGTTGAATGCTGAGTACTTTCTGAAAATACTGTCCATTTCTAAACATCATCTGTCATCGGTGATTGCAATCTTATGACGATGGCCTCGCAGAAGACACTGTCCTATCAGTAATCTCACTATAATTCGTAGTTCATTTATTTTTAGGACAAGAAACTCCCTAGTAAATTGCGTAAGTCCAATTTTATATTTATTGACATACCCTTTCCGCGGGTTTTCCCTCCAGTATCTAATAAATACGCTTTCCAGCGATAATCCCTCTTACCAAAAGTAACTAAAACAGATATAAATAGTTGCTGTTCGTATGATTTCGCCGCGTACCGCATCTTTGCAAAAAAATATGCGTCTTTGTTTCAGTGTAAACCAGAGGGTGCAGGGACTCACGCAAGTTTAAGGTCCTTTGTCAAACTATCGAATATATCACTACATTCAGACACAAATCGCGAACGTAAGTCATTACACTTTAGTGTCAATCTTCGATCATACACCACTGGAAGCAGTATGCAAGGCGTCCTATGTGTTACATGGCAAAATGACATAGAGAGGGCAAATACGGGATTGTCCTATCTTTCTCGCTATGACAGCTTCCATAATTTTAAAACGCGCGGCGGCCAACTGCGGTTCGTTAGTACGACCACATATTCTCTCTCTCTCTCTCTCTCTCTCTCTCTCTCTCTCTCTCTCTCTCTCTCTCTCTCTCTCTCTCTCTCTCTCTCTCTCTCTCTCTCTCTCTCTCTCTCTTTCTCTCTCTCTCTCTCTCTCTCTCTCTCTCTCTCTCTCTCTCTCTCTCTCTCTCTATGTGCCGTGTAACGCACTTTCAGTAGTATATTCTCGAAGGTGCCAATATTACAGATCTTCTGTCTGAACATATCTTTATTATTTTATTTCTGTCTATGTCCTCACAGAGATGGCCACAATGCAGAATAGCATATATGTCTGCTTAAGACCGTTGCATGCTCTCCGAAAAGGTATGACTATCTCTCTTCCGTGCTCCTATCAAACACTCCAGCTTCAGTTCTTCCATCCTTTTGAGATCGTTCGGTAAATTAAAAGGATTTTTTTCTCAGAAGAGTTTATTCCTCCTCTCAATTCTCTCTGTTTTACAAAAATATATCAAAAGAGTGATTTCAAAATCAGTGCCATGCAGTTTGTTTGCATAGAGAAACGCCAGGTTTAGGCTTGAAATATCCAAGGCAACTGGGACGGTGAACAGAAATCTAGGCCTCATTCTCTACGAAAAAAAGGAATGTTCATTAAAACCTCCAGTGCCCTAGTGGGATCAGTCTTCATTGCACTATTTAGTTCTTTTAAATAATAGCCCACATGAAGACGACAAAATGTTACGGGGTAATAAACTTGTCCTTCTGGAAAGTTCACAGATAAATATTTCTTAATTTCTAACTATTAAGATATATGCACATTATTACTCTGCCAAATTTCAACTTTCTTAGTGAAACATTCTCTGGAAAATAGTTTCTGATATACAAAAGGATCCGAAACAAAAAAAAAAATTTTGATGTATACAATTTTGAAAGGTCTATGAATTTTTTCATTATTATTAGCAGCATTCTTTTCTCCAAATAGGATTTTCGAATGATTTTGCAAGCTGTTGAATGGAGTGTCGTTAATCAATATTTTAATAACTTATATTATATTCCTAATGACATATCAGTTAATATATTATTGAATATTTATAAAGAATCTTACAAAAATAGTACATTCAACATAAAGCCAAAGTTAAAAACAATACTCTCCAACAATAAAATTACTATAAATTCATCTACTACGGTATAAAACTTCCAATAATTAAACGGAAAAGTATGTGCTTATCTATACAAACAAAGATAATTGATTTACCTCTAGAGACTCATTTTATTACAAAACTATAACCAGACGTCATAACTTAACCCAAAAAGAATCTTTTTATTTGATATGTATTTTAGTTTTGCCGTGTAGACCAGTCCCTGTAGAGTAATAAATTAAACAAAAGATAAATGTAGAAGGTAACATTTAGTTAAATAAATATCGTTCCCATAAAATACAAAATTAAAAGATATATATGCTGACCATGATAAACTGCTATTACCTGAGTGTAAATTTTTTACCATAATTTTAGAATATATGAAAGGCCTGTTGTAAAATAATGTCACAATCAGGAAAAGTATGACACTCTTTTCATTTTTTGGTCACTGCCTAGTAAAATTTTAAATATTATTTTTTTTTTCATAACAACTCCTAATTGTTTTTAACTTTTTCTTCTTCTTCTTATAGTACCGTGCCAAGTTCTCCCAATATTAGCTATCATTTGACAAAAGACCTCTCCGGCTTGTGCTTCCGTAAAGCAATTTCTCGGCTCACCCTATTCCCGGTCGATTTCATAAGCTTTTTAACCATAATATTCGGTTTTTTCCGATGAAACAACATTTCCTCATTTTGCCCATTATTACGTTTAGTAAAAATCGATGTTTTTCATGTGGCCCAAATAATAAATTTTTAATATATCAACAAAACACTTTCCGATAGACTTCAGCTATTTTCAAAATGCCAAATGCTGTAATAATCTACGGGATTTAAAACATTCTATAAAACCTCATTTCAGAATTCTTTAGTCTGTTTAATGTGTATATTTTTAATCTTCGACACAGTTTTAAATCCAAATTGTTATTACGACACATATTTTTCATTTTGTTAGATGTGTTCCATATCTTTTTTGTTTCAATATCTAATTTCAATTATTAAATCAAGATATTCATTTATATAGCAAATGCAACATGTGCTAAAGTATTTATAGAGACTCATTATATCGGTTTCGTTTCAAGATGTAATGTTGATTTCGATGAAAACGACGACTGAAGAGCATCTCTCACTTACTCTTCTTAAAACAAATCTGCTTGCACTCCTAAACCTAACGAATTTTTCGTTTCTTTGATGCGTAATAGATAAGCACTCAACGTAATAGGAGCTTATCGTTTAATTTGACACTTTTATTTAAATTTTTCTGACAAAAAAAAATTTTGTGTTTTTTCCATTATATTAGAGTCAAATATGATATTTTCCATTTCAATATTTGCCGATCAACTATAAATCTTCATTTATTATACTCTTTATTTTGAAAATCTGTTTGATCTGTAAGATCTTATTTGGAAATCTGATCGATATTCAGCCAACCGCGGTTGACATGTCAAAAACTTACTGGAAGTAGATAATATATGGAAAATAAATTAGCGGAAGATATACGGTTACACTTGCTCGACATTTGTAAGATATTCAATAGTTGGAAATAACATTACACCACTATTGGGCATAAAAGAGGTGTCATCAAACAGGATCATCAGCTTTATTAAGGTGATAGGTTATATGTACTATGAATACCTACAATGTCAATGTAAAGTTGCGATGGTGAGTCCGTACTAAGTGCCCACTCCCTTTTAACCTGTTTCCTTCTTGATTAGTACATTAACTTACTTTCCAAATATGACATTAAATGATTCTACTCCTATATCGAAACGGAACTCATTATAAAAATTCAATTATAATCACTAACGCAGCCATAATATTGGCTGTTCCCAATGTCGTTTAGGTTAATTAAAAGCATATCAATTTGTTAAACACTTTTTTTAAACAAGAAATGAAATTAATAATCACTAACTGTTAATACATTAAAGAAAAACCCTCTCTGTCCCTAAACAACTCAGTAAGGAATATACAATGGTATTTCGATATATGTGCTTTGATGTGGAATCAAATTAAATCATTAGCAGCGGTAGGTTTGTATCCAAAAGAAAAGGACAATTTAGCTGAAAATTCACTGATGAATTAGGTATCATTAGGCAACAACTTAGTAAAAAATACAAGTAATATAAAATATTTCATTGAATAAGCCGATCCTTTATATGTTCAGCGTTTAAGTTAGCTAATAAAATGATGTATCGGGTAGTCAAACAAGCTTCGGAAAAAAATTTTTTAGTAAAACGGTCCAGAAAAATCTCTGGAAATTATTTTCATGTTCATACGATGATCGCCAGAGGACATAACATCTTTTTAATTAGGAAAGGTTTTTCTTGTTTTTGTAATTTGAAAGGCATGAAATTTTTTTGTTTCACACTTGGTAAAAAACTGGCAAGGGAACATCAAACTTTTTTTAGTTAATGTGCTGATAACTCTGTTTTGACCTGTGAGAATTGTATAGACTTAAGTTTGTTAAAAAGAGCCTTGCTAGCTTTATCTTTCGCATTATAAATTGTGTTTATGCGTTTTGAACATTGGACGGTAGAGGACGCTAGTTGAAAGCTCAATAAATATATACATATTTTTTGAAAATGTGAAACAATATTTTTCTTTCTATCTGGTGAAATAGTGGACAATAATCTTCTTGATCCAGCTAAAACAGCGATTTTATATCTGAAGATTAACAAAAAAATTATAATTATAAATAACACCAACGGAGTTAATTTTCAAATTGGCGTTCAACTTTGACTCTTGACTGCCAAAATATTATTAAAACCTAAAAAAAAATATTGCAAGCAAAATCTAAAATCAATAGTTTCAATCGTTTTGGATACAGGAAGTTATTTTATAGCAATTTAGGAACAATTTATAATGAGGCATGATAATATGGAGGTGTCATATAATCGATCTGAAAAACGTTTGAATTAACTTTCAACGACATTTACTGAATTTAAATCAAGGTCACCATAAAGCGTCAATCGATTTTGTATTTCTAAATCGTTACTTACTATTACAACATTCAAAACTTTGGACCTAACGTCACTCTCAGGTAATACGCGAGTAAGAGTCTTATATCCATTTTTTTACCTATATGAAATAAATATTACGTTAAAGTACAATTCTCATCAATTATTTTATGCTTAAGAATAGTTGAAAAGGCTTGGTAGAAGCGGAAATATGAATTGTTAGCCATTTTTGGTCATTTTTCAACTTTTAAAAGCTTATAACTAGAAAGAGATGCATTTTTCGAAAAAATATCGAAGAGGAAAAAGTATTTATTTTTACCGAATTAGCCCAAGAAAACGAGTATCAATTTTCAACTGTTTGACGATCCCTCATTATCTTATTTCACAGGAGAGAGTAACGTGTGTGAAGATTAAAAGGTAAAACTTCACTAGATAAGATAAAGAAAAAAGATCCTTTCGTCTAATGACTATGATTGTTACACTCCTTAGCAACCGTCATAGAAACTTTAAAGCAATTTCCAGTGATTTCTAAGAACCGATTTACTAGACATATTTTTTCATGATGCTGTGCCATTAATAGTTGTTCAGATATAGCCAACATCCTCTCTTATTTGATCACAAGGAAACGACATTTTATTTTTAAAGTTAAAACCTCGTGTTACAATCGCATTATCATTTAAATACAGCCTCTGAGAACCTAAGGAAACAGAAAAATATACATTTGGTAACTTTTTAACAACAATTTAATTCTGAAAATACCGAATGATTGGCTGATTTTTTGTAAAGCCTCTATTTTGAGATCGTAGAACCCAATCCTTTTATTTTTCCACTTTCTATAAAACATATTTTAAAATATAGCATACTTCAGAAAAAATCGTATATGACATGTTATCAAAATAAAGCAGAAAACAGAAAAATTAAATCGAGGAAAAACTTAATAAATTTTAATCATAGCGGGCATAAATTGCGCATTGCTGCCAGATATTCCACGACCATAAAATTTCAATTCTCCTAATATAAATTCAATAATTCACTCTACTCTGTTTCTCTTAAAATTGAATGTTAAATAATGAATAGACTGATTTTTGAAAAAAGATTAATAGAGAGGTTAAAATAAGTTAAAATTTCTAGAAATTTGGTAGATGTAAGTCAAATTTCTTAGACACATACAATGTAATTTTTAAGTACTTAGAACAAATCTCACTCAAATAAGCATGAGTCAGGTAAGTTCAGGTTTAAACAATATGTATTTAGATATGTATGTGACATATAAAAAAAGTTATGATTGATGTATGTGGCATATAAAAAAAGTTATGATTGGCCTTGTATGTTGAATTGGGACACCATCATGAAGAAACCATATTTCTTCTTGAGTTTCATTTAACCCTCGAGCGAACAGGTCAGGTAAATGGATTTGCAAAAAGTCTAAGTCTACTTTCCCTGTTACTCTTTACTTAAAAGTAAGGTGTGATTACGTGATTACCAATAATATCTTCCCAAACATTTAAAGATAAGTTAGTTTGGGAATTGTACCTTGAAAAATGTGGATTTTCTGCTGCATTAGTTTTACATTTAAAAAATTTAGCAATGAAAATTATTACGGTTAAGTTACGTTCACTAGCCTGTGAGATATAAGAAAGAACTATTTAAAGTAAAATCTCAAAATATTTCAATAATTCTCTCAGACGAAAATGTCATTTGCAATGAAGTTTTACAGGAACATGATTTTTATTGACTTAGAGTGTCGTGTAATGAAATTGCAGAAATAATTGACAACCCTTGTTACTGAACAGTTTTTAAGTTATTATTTTTTTTACTCACAGACTGCAGAAAGGAAGTGCATTAAAATTAAAATAAATGTGCTGGAAGCAAATCTCATAAATCGTTTCTTAAATTTAATTAATGTAAAACATTTAATTTAATAATTTTACATTAGTCTAAATTAATATATTCCATTGAATTTTCATCATTACTTTTTAAGGTGACTATGTACATTAAATATACGGCCAGCGTTCATTGAATTAAAGATATGTTATCACATATTAATTGCACCAACATTAATCTGAGGTCACAAAGTTCTGCTACCAGGAAAAGCTACACCGGTTTCGAACTCATTGGTTTCCGTCGGTACCGGCAGACATGTACACCTCATCATAGGAAAAAAATTCAGTACAAGTTGCGCCATCTCCCGGAATCTCATGCGATGTACCATGAATATTAATGTAAATTCCTGTAATGTTAAAGCACATGTGAATTAATTTTAATGTACAGAAAGTTGAAACATCTTTTCAGTTATTTTATTCAAACTTGAGATCCAATTTAATCAAATTTAATGTATAACGTGCTGATATTTGAATGAATTTGCTCTAAATTAAGTAAATGTAAATCATTAAATTTAATGTAGAATCTACATTTGCATTAAATTTAAGGTTATTTTTAACAGTATACTTATTAAACTTTGTCACATTTCAGGCTACAATATCGGCATGAGTATTAATTAAAATTTAACCTCTAAATTTTCCATCCAAATGAAATTAAAAACCACATCAACGTGACCACACCGCATTTTGCAACAGGTGTTTCTTCTTTTGGATTTTCAAAATGAAACGCAAATGTAAAAGTAAGCTGAAAATGACATTTTTCGCAATTTCTTAACGTTAATTATGTTCAAAAAAATGTTTAAGTACCCTGTCGTGTTTGTGTATTTTACTAGAAATGGCAAACTTTGAAGGTAGCAATCGAAAATGCCATTTATGTGTGTAAAAGTGGAAAAAAAAATTTAAGAAACTTTTTGCTACCGCCAAAAAAAAAAAATCTATGATCCAAAAAAGTATGCAAAAATTCGATATTTCTAGTATTCCAAATGCTAAGTCTAAAACGATGCATTACTTTTTATTGAAAATTAAAGCAAGCAACTGCAAAGAATTTAAAATAACATTCCTCTTTTATAGCTACTCTTACCCAGTTCTAATATAACATTTCTAGAGGGTCTTTAACTCTGCACTAAAGAGGGATTACTTCAAGAGAAAATGAAAACTAAATACCGTGATAAAATTTAATAATCATGTTTGTTTGCTTTTAATGCACGGATGTACTTTGACGAAACAGTCCAGAATAATGAACTAAATTTAATGACTCATAAACTAATTTAAAGCCACGTTTATATCTATGTTCCTGTGCTTTATAATGTTCCTGAGACTTACATTAAACCAAATTTACATAATAGTGCATCTTATTAAAGCGTATTTGAATGCATTTGATTTTGATTTGAATGAATAAGTTCCACCACTAGTCGAAATTTTTTTCTAGGATGTTGTTTTCACGATTATTTAATAAAACTTCTAATTTTATTTTTAGCTGAGCATTAATTAAAAATGTTCTTTAGTTTTTCTGCCGGAAAATTTACGCAGCCTTCGTTTCTTGCTGATAAAAGTTAGCATCAGAAGATTTTCATTACTTAAACTGTTTTTAATACTAAGAAATAAACCACTTTGTGCGAAATAGAACTGCGGAAAGGATGATCTATAGAGTGTAATTTTCCAGGAAATTTATCTATCAGCACCTATTTTTATAATTTTATCATATAAGGCATAATAAGAGTAACTTTTCGTATAAGGTTGTCTGTTCCAAAAATTTGTAGTTTCCAAAATATTGGCAATTCCACATTTTTCTATTGTAAAAATGCTATGGCTTTTAATTTTTGTTATTAGTTGGCCATGACGGCGAGGCGTGGTGAAAATAAAACAATTGAACCCTACAAAATTGTCCTTATTTCTTGCCATGTGACATTTATTAATTATAATCATGCCGAAGCAATTAAAATACATGCAGGAAGATTATATAAACTTATTTATTACTTATAGAGAATGTGATAGACTTATTTTAAGAACATGTCATACATTCGCTATCTGATATCCGAAGAAACAGAAACCAGCACTACCAACTGTTAAAAATATTTTTCGCAACTAAGCAGGCACTCTTCATAGGTGTCTCTTCTTATTGACTGAGGATTAAGTTCTTCAAATGCTATTTTATAGTGGTTAATGCGGTGTTATATACTTTATTTTTGATTGTCCCCCAAGTAAAAAAGTCACGTACTGTTAGGTCGGGGGAGCGAGGTGGCCAAAGATGTGGTCCATTCTTGGCTATGCATTGATTATTAAACAAGTTTTGCAGATGATTGTTAACTAAATGACTATTATGTGGAGGGGCCCCATTATGTTGATAAAATAGATTTCTATGATCAGCCAGCGGCAAGTTTTCCAAATAGTTCACTTCCAAATTTCTCAAGATGTAGAAGTAGCGTTCACCTATAAGTTAAAAAACATATTTTGTATCTAGAAGTCTTTAAAACTGGCTTACTTACCATTCAGATTATCTTAGTAGAATTAGAAGGCGACAACGCCGTCATTTCTTATAGCACAATACACGTTAAACTGCCAAGACTCTTGAAAATTTAATTCTTGAAATGGATGTACATTTAAGTTGCTCCAATAGTGGGAATTGCGTCGATTAAACAATCCACCATTTTTTGTGAATTTGGCTTCGTCCGACCAAATAATATTCAAAACAATCAGCATTTCTTGTGACCGCAGAAAAATAAATTGACAGAGCTCTACCCTTCATGGAAATTCAGTGCATTCTTTTAAAGATCGTACTATGAAATATACATAGGGATGAAAATTGTGTTTTCATAGAATCCTTAAAAATTGATGTTTGAGATAATCCAGACTGTAATGCCACTTGCCTTGTAAATATTGTCTGATATGGGGTCAAATATCCTAAAAATGCATATTAAATATTTTCATTATTAACAACTGGTTTATTTCTATTTCTTTTTGCTTTTATGGATCCAAAGTTCTTGAAGTTTTCTATAATCTTTTTGACAGTTGGTGGTGTTGGTTTCTGTTTCTGCGGATATCGGATCGCGAATGTATCGCATGTTCTTAAACTAACTCCATCACATTCTCCGTAAGTAATAAATGAGTTTAAACAATCTTCGTACGTGTAATTTAATCGCCCCGGCTCGATTATTAGTAATGAATGTCAAATAGCAAGAAATAGTGACAATTCTGTACGGTTGGATCGTTTTATTTTCGCCGCGCCTTACCGTGATGGCCAACTAATAACAAAACTGCCGTATAGCATTTTTACAATAGAAAAATGAAAATTGCCAATATCTTCAAAATTGCAAATTTTTGGAATAGACAACCTTGTACAAAGTTACCCTAATTTTTAATGCTTAATATGATAAAATTATAAAAATTTGTGCTTTCTGTTTGAAAAAATTTACTTTTGATGATTTTTTAGATATCATTTTTATTCTTCTTTTTGACCACTCTGTACTAATAATTTTCACAATATCGTAAAAAGGCTACTAAAGTCGATCTTCGTCTACAAGAAAACTAACCCAAATTAAAAAATATAGACTTTCTTATAGGAAAAATTTATAGTTAAGTTTTGATCTGCAAACGTCATTTTTGGCATCTAAATTCAAATATGTCCAAAACGGTGAGACTTAAGTATAGAATATTATACATAAAATATGTTTATAATTTTACGTATAAATCAAAAATGCAATAATATATAGGATGTTCTATTTAAAATAAGCAAGTTGATATCTACTCTCGGTATCACCGGAAGTGCCGCCATCTTGAAAATATTTTAGCTGGCGATCCTCCACGCACGTTAGTACACTGTCAAATTTTGAGATTCTTCCTAATTATAGTTTTCCCACAATCAATCGATAATGTTCCCAGAGAATTATCCTGTATAGTGGTCAAACTTCATATCCCAACCAGAAAGTGTCATTTTAGGAAATTAGGGAAATATTTGAGGTTAGGGACGACTAGTGACTAGTTAGATGTAAAGGAATATCGGAATTCGAATCAGTGACTCCAAAAACATAAAAATAAATGGTTATCTGCATTCTCAAATGTAGAGACGTATAGTCTCACCAATTTAGGGGTTTTTTGAGATTATGGATAAATTTTGAATGGTTGAAATTATACAGATATCAGAATTGATTTCAGCGACCCGGAAGAGTTATTCTGGTGGATAAATCATCCCCATACTGATTGCAACCATATTGCGAACCACCGGTACAGTACTATTGCTAAGCAAACCGTCCGGTAAATTAGTCTGTGAAATCCTGCTTTTAGGCCGATAACAGATTAAGTGAGAGGAAACATCTACAAATAATCAGCATTAATAATAAAGAATCAACATGTAGACTATATGATGAAGAGTACGAAATAACTTCACACATCATCTTCGAATGCGAAGCTTTAACCTACTAGAGACACCTTCAAGGATAGATCAGTCTGGAATACATATGCCCAGAGGATAAACTAATGAACAGACTACTAAACCTGATTGAGGCAACTAGTCTGCTATATCATTCAATCAAACAATCAATCAGTGTAATTGCGGTATTCGTTCTAATATTTACGCTTTTTTCCAGTGTATAAGTGGGGCGTGAGGCAAATAAAGTCACACACCAATTTCATCGCATTTATAAGATGAAATATTCTGTATAGGTATTTTAAATAATAAAAATTAATCAAATTTTGACACGAAAAATACAAGAAGAACGCTCTTTTAGTCGAACAAAGCCGAATTTGTTTTTATTGGACGTAGGTAACACAAGTTTAATTAATATATCTCGACCTTCAACTGATTAAACACTTCAATTAATACGATATCCCTTGCGGCTTCTTAAAACCCTTGCTTTACAAGTGCTAACTTAGCCTAATCACTTAAGTTGTAGTTAGTTTGAAGTTTAATAGGCTAGTTTTAAATATCTAAATTAGGTTCGCTTAGATTACACTTGAGTAGGTACATTTGAAACCTGCCACTGGGACCGTGCGGTCTATTGTAGCTCATATCCATTTGGCCTTCTGCTAATGGACTGAACTACTAATAAAGTAGATTATCAGATTGTGTGAGGCACTTTTTATGTCCTGTAATATTAAAGTAACTATTAATGTGAAATGTTATTAGATGTTTTATTATATTTTAGGGATAATGTCTGTTCGCGAAATAAAAAGAAACTTTATTAGTTCTCGTTTCATTCTGTGGTATTAAAAGTATACTCTCAAACATATGTAACATGTTCATACATTGTATAGGAGATTTTTATAAGATTACTGAGACTTCATAAATTTTTATGAAAAGTTGTGTTTATATTTCTTATTTTTTATAAAGTTAACTGTAAATACATGAACCTAAAGCTGAGGCGAAAGACATTTGCGCAAACTTGATATAAGGGTTGTCATTTTTATTCCAGGAATAAGAAACAAAACAAGTATTTATTAATAAAGATGGTTTTAGTGTTCTTCAAAATATTTTCCATGGTGATCAATACATTTTAACGTTCAGTTGAACCAGTCCGAAAAGCATTTTTGTCACAATGAAGATGGTATCCCCGAAAAATGTTTTTTAGAGCGTAAAAAATGATTATCAACGTAGTTTGTTTTTTATGTTAGAGAACAAAAAGAAATCTTTTGGTGTCCAATAATGGCTTTACAAGGTATCCCATTTTTGATACTTTTAGGGGGTATTGAAGTTGTTATCAAATATAAAGTGTGTAACGAAGTTACTAATTTTCGGGCATCAGTATGTTCGCCGGGATTTAATTTATTTATTTAACATCCGAAAAATCTGATTCTTGCGGGAAAAGAATGCTTAAAGTTTCAATATTACCGATATATAATTAGATTTACCGCGCTATGCCGGGAAATATCATTTTCCGAGATTTTCAGAGCATCCGACCATAATAATCGCGCGCCGCATACAGCAGTATTGTTTGCGCGATCACCGCACGCCGTCACACGTCAGCGTAGTGGGAGCTCGGGCCGTCTATTTAAGCCTGAGCAGATCATTATTTCGCCGAGAACTGCACGTTCTCCAACCGGGTCAACAGTCCAAACGGACTGACTGGGTCGCCTGCCGGGCCGCGCCTTCCTGGTCTAGCAATATAGGTGAGGCTAGGCTTGTGTGTATATGGTGTTTTACCATACACTTCCTTCCTTGCGTCCTACCCCTCTAATGGCCAGCATTGCCGAGGACCCTTATAAGAACGGGCAATGTTGTGTCATCCTACCGTCACTGCCGAGGACCCTTATAAGAACAGGCAGTGTCGGTTACCTTCCTAATTTCCTACCGCTATTGGTCGGCATTGTCGAGGACCCTTATAAGAACGGGCAATGTTGTTCCATCCTGCTGACGCTGTCGAGAACACTTATAAGCACGGGCAGCGTCAGTTCCTTTCTTTCCTTCCTACCGTCACCGATACACGCACGCACTAAATGACGTCAATATTATCTTTGTTTCCGTATTGACCAGGAATGTGTTTTACCGTCAGGTGCCCTCCGATGTCCGTTGACAAGGGCGCTAAACAACTGCCGCCCCAACGCTTGTCGCCGCCGCCGCGTATAGAGATCATCGTTGCCGTGTAGAAACGCCCGCTATCGCCAAACGATGCCGAGTTATTGTTACATACGTGTATACCGCCGACGGTCGAATTTTAATACGAAGCGCCGTGAACCGTGAACGCGGACTTTAGATACGAGGCGCGATAATTTGCATACATGTATAGTACGAGGTACGTGAATAGCGTCGTGAATGATATCGCCGGGTTACCGTCTTCAGCGCAACCGAACAGTATGAGCTACCGTGATCAGCTTTCAAAACATACTCTTGCCCTCTAGACCGTTTTATTTGTTTACATTATTGTCCATCTTAGATTATAAGTTAGTTTTAGGCCATGTTTTTGTACAAAAGAATGGAATACAGGATACAGGATGTTTTATAACCGTTTGTTTTCTTACCTAGTCCCATTTTTAACATTACATATAACAATTGGCAGCAGGCAGCCAGCACTAATACGCACAATTGACCCCTGGCTTGCCATTTCTCCACTGTAACAAGCTGCCCGGTACATAAGTGGGCCCTCGACCACATGAATCCCGAGGGTGGCGCCCGAGAACCGACCACCAAGTGGATGTTTTGACCTTCAGGCAGTCAAACCGTTGATCAGTTGAGAGAGTAGGGATATCCCGAATATAAGTAGACACCGCCGACCCGATACCCCTGCGCTGAGCATTTGACCGATGACTGTCTGCACGAGAAATATCCACTGACCGATGTTCCGCTGCCGTAAACGAAGAAGAGCCGAAGAGCATGGCCTGCTCCCCGCCTACGTAAAAACGCGTCACAAGTGTTGTTGTTTTCACTTTAGTGCCCGACTTTTTAACGAAGGATTTTGAGAATCTTTGTTTTTTATGCACATCTCATATTTCCGTTATGCGTTAATTTATCGAGAAGGTATAAACAGACTTTTATACAATTTTTCACGTATAATTCAGTGGCTCAGTCAGTTTTTAAGATATTAATCAAACTTGATTTTTTTAATAGGACACCATGTATATTATTTTAGATGTTGATTAAGTATAATTTATGCTATTCAAAAATATGTAATGTGTTAATTTTATTTTGAAAAACAAGTTCAGAATTCCATATTTTCAGTAATTTACTTTATTTGTAACAGTAGGCTATAACCAATTTATAAGAAACAGCAAAACTAAATTTTGACAATAATAATTATACCAAAGAATAGACACTTCAAACTTTAATTTTAGTGCTTTTCTATATTTTCAATTTAATTATTATTACATTTTTACTTTAAACAATACTGTTGAAATTTGATTGCTAAGGAACACGAGCAACGTTATTTCATAAAACCAAAGTAAAAGAAAAATAAAAAGAAACACTGAAACTAAAAACAACAGAGTTTATTTAAGGATGGTTTTCAAAATAATGGCCAGTTTCTCAAGTGCAATATCGATACAGTTTTGTAATTCTTCTAATTGCATTTAAAAGAATAATAGGTCTATTATAAATAGTCTGGAAAGCCAAACCAATTGCCTCACGAAGTTTCGCTATAGATTCATATCGTGTCTTATACACTTGGTTTTGCACAAAACCCCACAAAAAATCTAAAATGGAAAAATCGGGAGATCGTGGGGGCCATCTCGCTGGCCCATTGGCACCTATCCATTTTTGAGGAAAGTTATTGTCCAGAAATGAAACAGCCCAAATGTGTAGCTCAGGGCACTGTCTTCTTGAAGATAAATGGAATTGAAATGGGCCAATGGAATAATTTCAAGCAATTCTGGAATAATTTCCTAATTTCTAGGTACCTACGTGCTGTGAGACCCCCTTCATACATCCTGTAGGCTATGCCTCGGCGGAAAATAAAACACGAGACACCAACCCCCAAGCCTCCTTATTGGGGCCCTTTCAAAAATTAAATGGTGATTTTTTGCAGACCAATGCCTCGTGTTGTGACAATTACAAAATCCCCCTCTTGAAAAATAACATTCGTCAGGCCAGATGACAAATCTGCCAAAATTCGTTGGTGCGGATTTGTTCTAAATACCATTGAAAAAATGTTACTCGGTGCTCATCACCTCCGGGGTGTAAATGTTACACTATTTTAAATTTATATTGATAGTATTTATTCTTTTTCAAAATTATTTCAGCGTAAGATTTTGTTACACCAATTCCTTCCTCTATTCTTCTATTGGATGATGAAGTTGTTGCTGCCACGAAAAATAACATATTTGTTTCTTTTCTCTCCCTGTCTTCTTTGACGTATGTTTTGGGACACGGCTGAATAAAAGATTAGTGTTCAACTAGATTTCTTTGTAAACGAGCAAATATGTCTGGAAAGGGTTGCCTTCTTTCTGGATACCTAATATGAATAAAAACGTTCGCCAGATATGAGAAGTTATCCTAATGATCACATTTTAAATATATTTCCTATTGAAATATAATTCAGAATCTTCTTGGAGTCTTTCAATGCTTTGTATAAAACCTACTAACATATACTTTTCATAATTATCATAAAAGGCCACTTTAATGCAAAATAAATAGTAAAATAAAAACACCTACGTAACAAAAGTATTTCATAAATAATAACAATTTGAGATAACTGTGAAGTTTAGAACATCTGCCTTTTGTTTCTTGTAAATTGGCCATGGCCTACTGTTACAAATAAAGCAAATTATTGAAAAGATCGAATTCTGACTTTGTTTTTGAAAATATAAACACATTATATATTTTTAAAAAAGCTTAAACTACACTTAAAATATCTCAAGTAATATACAGGGTGTTCTATTTAAAGAAATCATAAGTTTGGTGAATTTCTCAAAAACTAAACTTTTTTGAAAAAAAAAACGGACTGCACCACTGCACACTACGTAAAAATCTCTACAAATATCTGTTTTTACCTTTTTAATAAATTAACGCATAACGGAAATACGATATGTGTCTAAAAAAACAAGATTTTTAAAATAATCCTGTAGATTGAAAACTAAGAAAGCCATTACAAATTTGACACCGGAATCTTTCGTTTCATTAAAAAGTAGTACACTAAAGTGAAAACCGCAACATTCTATCTTTGACAATAACTCCAATACCCCCTAAAAGTTTCGAATATGGAACACTCAGTAATTTGAGTGCTCAAGAAGTCACTTATTGGAGCCGATGGGTGAGAACTGGTATTATGGTGGAGAATGATCCATTATATCTGATTTGTATTCCTTAGTTTACCGAAAATTTCCGACAAACAAATAGCAATAATAATAAAACTGAACTTTATTAAAACAAAACTATCAAATGCCAAGTGATAAACAAAGTCAGTTACAAAGTTTTTGCTAGGGAGTAGCTAAACCAAATTACCCGTAATCTAGAATCCTTGAGATAACAATAATCCAAATGGATAATTAAAGCCATTTGTAACAAATCTTAAATGCCATAAATACCACGTCCTATAAACACCACAGTATCAGTTGCCTAGAGCATCTCAGAATGGGAACGGGCAGCTCCTTACGTGTCTGGGAAAGTGTGGTGGACAGGTGTCCATTACTCCTCATGCAGACAGATTACAAACTCTACTACTCTCTGGAAATATTTTTGATAAGTAGAAAGAATTAGGAGGGAGAGCCAAATCTTTTAAAAAATGGGTCTTGGTAGTAGCAGATGGATCTTGACAAGATGAAAGAGCTGGAGCCGGATTGTTCGGCAAGAGCACGGGAATCAGAGTTCCCCTCTCTCTCAGACAACGTGTGACTATCTTAGCAGAGGAAATTTATACTATTCTGCAGTGTGGCCATCTCTGTAAGAGAAACATAAACAGGAATAGGGTAATAAGCAAATGCTCAGACACTAGGGCTACGTTAATGTCACTGAAGTCCAGTGTTGTAACTTCCCGACTGGAGTATGAGTGCAAGAATGTACTAAACAGTCCGAGAAGGAACGGCTGCATGCGTGTGGATCCCAGATCACTCGGATATATGTGGAAATGAACAAGCGGTCTGTCTGGGAAAGTTGGGGTCTGCAACTGGACCATATGGACCCCAATCAATTCTATCTCAATTACTATTGGAAAAAGAGAACTAAAATTGTTGCTGGACTAGATTTAGCGTACGGCTTGCTAGGGAGCTTCTTTTCTTAGGAAGGGAGGAGCTGCGAATTGTGGTGGGATTATTGACAGGAAAAAGTGTAAACGTATTTTGCCGTTTTGCCAAAACAATCATTTTCAACGAAATTATCGAGACTTTAAGTTGAGATTAGTGCTTTTGCAGTAAAGAAAAGTTCAGCGATTGTTTTATTCACAATTTTATGACTAATAGAGGTAGTTTAATTTTCCCTCCTTAAACTGTCGCCGATTTCGTTTGGTCAATTGGTCAAATGCCGAAAAACTGTTAAAAAACTGTTTATTTGCAATGTTAATAACTATTGCAAAAATAACTTTTTAAATATTATTTCTATCTTAAATTTAAGCTTTCTTAATTCTGAATCGAATAAGCTCTTGTAAAGGTTGATTGGATCATTTATTACTTAGATATGTTAATTTGGTTATCCCGAGACGCTTAATGTTGAACGCCATCACGTATTTGTTTTTGAATAAGTCTTAAGATATATTTTAACACTGTGAGTGCAATAAAATGATTATTTCAATTGATTTAAGCGGTTATTTTATTCCTTATGACTTTTACAAAAGCTCATTGAATTCAGAATTAAGAAAGTACAATTTAAAGCAATAATAATATTAAAAAAGTTAATTTTGCAATAATTATTAACATTGCGAAAACAGCCATTTTTGATGGTTTTCCGGCATTTTTGCAATCACGGATTAACCAAACAAAAGCGGCGACAACTTAAATTAAAGGTCACGTTAATACTTACATCAGCGGCGGATTTAGCCTCTCTCTATGGGGGGGGGGGGAGTGATATAAAAATACAGTATGGCAAGTGAAAGCAAGTTGTCGATGGAGGGGAGAGACGCCAGCAGTTCTGAATTTGAAGATCTTGGGCAAGCGAAAGCGAGTTATCGGCGGGGAGGGGAAATGCTAACAACATTCACATTCCTAAGTAAAAGGCAGGGTTGGGTCTATTTTTCTAAATTCAAAGCTCTTGGGGGTGGGCGATTGCAAGCAAACGCGAGTTGCCGACGAGGAAGAGATGCCAACAGCATTTACATTCCTAGTGTAAGAGGCAGAGTCGGGTCTATTTTCCTTAATTCGAAGTTTTGGGGGAAGGGCGGGCGATTGCCCCCACCGTCTCCCCTTGAATCCGCCACTGATCTACCTTCATAAAAGTATATGGAAATTACGCTCTAAATTACAATATTGTAGCTTGCAGAAACGAAAAACATGTTTTCTCCAACTTTTGATAATGTAGATTATTTTAGCATCTAAAACTAGGCATTCTTGTATTGGCCCTGCCTACAACCTAAAACACTCTCCATCCTGTGGAAAATTAACGTCATAAAAGGGACTATATCACCTCCACAAACTGGACTAATATCTCCCGCCAGAAAAGTGATAGCGACTATTTTGTAAGAGAGTCCTGGAGTTATCTTAATAGATTATACTGTAGAAGGAAAAACTATTACAACATACTATGCGTAATTACCTGACAAGGTGAAAATGCAAATTGCAGGAAAATGGCCACATTAGCAGAAGAAAAAAATGTTGTTTCACCAAGACATGCGCTGTCTCACAACTCAGTGGTTGTCATGATGGAAATCCACGAATTGTGGTTTGAATTGCTTGACTATCCTCCTTATGCACCAAGTCTAGCCCCAAGTGACTTTTTTTTGTTCTCTAGGTTAAAAGTTGTCCTCGGAGGAAAGAAATTTTCACCGAATGAAGAGGTCATTTATTTGTACGAGCAAAAAATTGGGGGATCGTTGGGAGAAGTGTATCGACTTACAAGGATACTGTTGAAAAATAAAAATAAATTTAAATAAAAAATGTCTTGTTTCTTTGTTAAGTCAGGTACTTTTCAAACTACTCTCGTATATCATATGAAATGTTTTAGAAATTTAAAATAACTTATTCAAATCATGAAGATTTTAACTTTCGGCAAAACTCTTAAAAAAAATTCCCCTGTGCATCAGACCAAAAAACAAATTTACTTAATTTAAAAAGGCAGGGGAAAATAAATGGGCTTTTAAACCAAGGTCTTCACCCCCAAGAGTAGTTCAGATCCAACAGCTGTAACAAAAGATAAGTTTTTAAAAGCCACGAAATGAAAGATTTAAAAAAGGATTCGGCGGAATTACAGAATGATTTACTGTTCTTCCGGACGATTTATATGGCGATGGTTCCAATTATTTGCTAAAAAGTTAGTGCACTGTGAATTTTTATTGTCTTGGTGTAAATAACCATTAAAGCACCAATAAAAGAAAATCTGGGGAGTTTTTTAAAGCAGTTAAAACGTTTAATCAAGATATAGAGTGTTATTTATTGATATCTTTTTAATTTCTGGGACTCAAATACAATATCGCTTTCTTTAACAAAAAAGTTTTTTCGATTATTTCTCTTGAATTCACTGGTTTTAAGGTATTTTTTCTACAGGGTGTCCGGAAAAATGTTGGGAATCTCCGAGATATGAAAAAAAACACGTGAAAGGAATATTAAAAATTCATAAAAACTTTTTTCATATAGGCCTCCTCTTCGGAGATATGGGTTCCAACCACGACATATAAAACTGGACTGATCATACATAATACCTCCTATATACTAAAAATGACCTCACCATGCTCCGTGCCATTACGTGCAAATAATTGGTTTGGCAACAATGAATTCCCTAAATTTTTGTTATATTGGTGAAAGTGTATTTTTGACATTAACTGAATACTTTTCATTTTGACAATAATTTATTTTGATTTTACTGTTTTATGCATTTTACTACACTTTATGTAACGTTTTACTGAAAATTTCAAACAGGAACGTGAATTTTAAGTTTTTTTTGGTATTTTAAAAAATGCGATTCTTCATCGTAAGACGTGCAAATACCTCATCTGGTAAATTGGAATTTATTTAATCGGTAAGTTATAAAGCATTCAATAATAATTATTTAAATTTTACCTTAGAATCAAATTTGAAATCTAAAGATAACAAGTTTAATCTTACGGATATGATGTATGATAATTTTTAAGTGTTTCAATATTTTAGTTTTCTAAGAGAAAAGAAATTTCAAATTCGAGGGCTGAAGCAAATTGGTCATGATCATAATTCTTTTATACACCAGATGAGTAACTCTATTCAGAGCATTTTTCTGGAAATGGTTTTATACAAGAAGATGAGCAAAAAGTTTGTGGTGCGCTTCTTACAAATAAACTGCCTGAAAAAAGCTACGAAGCACTGTTTGATGTAAACATCTTGAAGCAACTAAACTTGGACTTAATAACATACACTGACTTTACAAAAAAAAATCCTGAATTAGGTGTTCATTAACAAACAACAATATCGTTTTACCATGAAGTTAATGTTCCACTGACATATAAAGCTGAACATCGAAACTGGTATGCTGTTATAATTTAAAATGATTATACGTTTAACAACCAATATGCCATATTAAAATAGAAATAAATGATTGCATATAATATGAAATTTTTCAATATTATTAAGCATGTTTGGAAATTACATAAATTTTACTTTTATGTATTTGTTTTGTATAAAAATAAAATAATAACCTTTTGTTTAAATATATTATTAATTTAAAATAAATTTTTATTTAATTATTTATTATTTTAAGAAAATAAAACAAAAATTTTTGATTTCAGCTCAGATAGTAAATCTTGGGAAATTTTGGGAAAAGAAGTACTGATACTGATCGAAGAAGAACATTACGTAAGCCACAATTAAGGGAAAATATTTTAAATGCTGTAGATGACACTCCTTTAACGAGCACTCGAAAATCATCAGTACAGTTTAATACGTCGAAAACAATAGTACATGAAATTCTTCAAGAACAGCTGTTATATTCTTAGCATTTGGAAAAAGTGCATGAACTGATGGCTTTTGGATCAGCAACAAACAAAATCTAAACTTCATTAGCACTATTCTCTTCACGGATGAAGCAGAGTTTACCAAAAATAGAATCATATTTTTACACAATTCACATGTTCCAATCAATTAATGTCTGGGCAGGAATCACTGGAAGTTTTTTGATTGGGTCATTCATATTACCGACACGACTGAATGGAGAACTGTATTTGGAGTTCCTCTAGAAAGTTTTTCACGATTTAGAAGAGCACTTACTACTTGAAATCCGCCGAAAGATGTACTACATGCACGATGGGGCACCATCTCTTTCAAGGGTTACTGTGCTGGAGCACCTGAATTACGTCTACCCAAACCGTTAGATAGGTAGAGGAGAACCTATTACCTGACCTCCTCGATCTTCCGACCCAACCCCGTTGAAGTTTTACCTGTGGAGATACCTTAAAATATTCATGTATTCTACTCCGGTCGATAGTAGGAAGGAACTTCTACAAAGAATCACGTTTCACTGTGATCAAATAAGGAACAATGCTGAGTTAACGTGGCAAGTATAACAGTTATCAATTCGTCGTGCAGCACTTCGCCTATATCGAAATATTTTTTGTGTCTTTTTACTCTTTGACATCTTTTATCCAAAAAAGTTATACCAAATAAGTATCGCTTGGACTAGCAATTTCTACTAAGTAATCCAATTTAAGCGTCACTGAAGCTAAAAATGCGTTCATGCGTAAAAGATTAATCTTTATAATTATTTGCAATTAAGCTTGCCACTCTCTAGAACAGCGTTTCCCAATTCGTGGTTTGCGAACCCTTAAGGGTTCATGAACTATATAGGGGGTTCACGAAAAAAATATTGGAAAGGCGGAACTTTAAATTAAACATCACAACAAGCAACAATCTCTAATGCGACAAGTCGCTACGCCGCCGCAATGCGAATACATTCTCGAACGAGCCGGCAACTTCTACTTTGATGAACGAACACTTTTTCCGAATGCGCAGGAAAGAATGAGAATAACGTCTGCCGATATAAAAACGCCGCAGTCACATATATGGGAGAATAGAGTCGAACTGTATCTTACAATGAGTTTGAGAACTTAGAATGTTTATATTTTCAAAACCTGACCATGGATTTGCAATCAGCAATCTAGAAAATTCCTATTTACACAAATTTTCACTAAAATTAAAAATCTTTTGAAATTTTTGACCACCATATTGGATCCGCCCTTTGGGATTTTTAAAATTCGACAGTGGATTTGTAATCAGCAGCCCTTATACAGTTATATTCATCATAATAATAGAACTTAGAAAAGTACACTCAAAGAGGCAGTTTTTAGGATGTTTTTGGCTTGCACTCGAGTAGATTGATGAGATACAAAATTCAAATTAGCATATCTCTGTGGAGAAAAAAGATATTTAGACATTTTAAAATTAATTTTAAAGGGAAACGAACATACTTCCACGTGTTTTTACTAGTTTTATAAAAAAATACCTTATGGTTTCACATAACCTTAAACCTGTCGAAAGAGGGTGTTTTTTGCACTTCTAGGTTAGGATATCTCAAAAATCCGACGTGATGAAGCAAATTTGAAGCCATATTCGGATTTAGCATATCAAAAGCCTTCGAACTATACTAGACTTTCTATTACAAAAAATCATTCAAATTTTGTTAACCTGTGTATTTCGAAATTTTATATGAGAAAACGTTTAAAATATTCTTAAAAATATAATAATAACTCTAGATTTTTTTAAAATGTCAGTTGGCATAACTCCTTTTAAGTTAAGAATTAAATATCAGCTTTGAAAGCAAAAATGGAAAGATTGTGTTACACAAAAAATATTTAGTACAATAGACCACTGTAAAACAGAAGTATGATCAACATTTCTCATTTTTGCAATATCTCGTGAAGAGATTGAATGATCATTGTCGATAATTTCATATTCATCCCTGCAGACTGATTTAACTCAGGGACGAAGTTTTTGTGTGTAACTTTATATGTTTTGTTCATTAAAAATTGACATTTCCAGATGCAAAAGCTCATATATTTCAAAATAAATCATCCAACATTTTTTGTGTGGAAGCAACTTAACTTTAAGAAGCTATAGAAACTACTAAACAAATGAAACCCAACACAATATTATCTACACTAACTCAAATAAGATAAATTCAAAACTCTAAAGTTATAGAACTAACTTAAATAACAAATTTGGAATGAAAATGTTTTTCTTACCTCAACGATGTTTGTTCATCCTTCTACATTTATTGTTATGTTTAAACATAATTATTTTATTAACTTTTTCATTGAGTAATACAAAAACAAGCTATATTCAGCTAAATTTTCAATAAAAACTTTTAAATTGTTCAGAGCTTTGAGTTTTAATTAACGCTTCCTCGTAATCATCACAGAAACTCGTACAACTTTGTCATGATATTTAATTAGATCCACTACCAGTTTTAAACGAACCCTGCCTTATTAAATTACGCTGAGATAAACTAAATAATGATATCTTTTTTGTAAAGTTGTAATATTTAATTATTTGAAATTCTTGATAGTTCTTATATTGAAAAATTTATAGAAAATAATTTTCCATTTTATAAAAATTTTCTAGGAATTAGCTATTTAATCATTGAACAACAGCCAAAATGAATCTAAAATAAAATCAATTAAGTTTTACCGGTTTTGGTGTGCCGAAACTAAACTTATCTTTTTAATATTGGTTCAAGTTTTAGAGATACCTGATATCATGTCTTCCTATATGTTAACAATGTAGCCGCCAGAATGTACGTAGTATATTTGTATTGTTATAACAATAGAAGGGTCAGACGTTGTCAAATATACGTTTTCCCCAAGTTAAGAAAATCTTGCGCAACTTGACAACATCGCATATGGAATATCCAGAGATGACCCCCCCCCCCATCAACAATGACCCAAGCGTCCAAAGCTCAAAAATAAGGTGATAACCATTTAAACCCATGTAAATCGATTTTTATGTATGCTTTGTACTGAACAGACCCTGTATACAAAAAAAATGGCAAACGTCACTATTGCGAAGATTATGGAATCGAGTAGAAAATTTTGGAATTTTCTCTAAAAGTGTAGAAGCTGTATTTGGGTAAATAAGTAGCTACAAAGCGAAGAGGTTAGTTAGTCGAAGTTAGTAAGTCGAATAGAATAGTTGAGATTATAAGATGTTTTGAAAGTGTGTAAACAATCCAGATCACTTCTGTTATGTTTGCAGTGAGATGACTTTTGTGTCTCAGAGGCGATGTATTACCCCATTGATAAACAAGGCATATCAGCTTTATTTCTGGTGCAATATTGTAGCTCAAGACAAACAATGGGCGCCACATATCTTCAAGTCTGAGAAACTGGTTAAATAGTAAAAAACGATCTATGCAGTTTGCTGTCGCAATTGTCTGGAGAGAGTCTTCAAATCATGTTAGCGATTACTATCCCTGCATCATACCTCATGTTGGGAAAGACAGGAATATCCAAGAAGAAAAAGTCGATTATCAACTATCCAAATATACCATCTGCGATAAGACCTGTGCCTCATAGTGACGAACTTCCAATTCGAAAATAATATGCCATCAATATCAAGAGACCCTGATTTCACGACCAGCACATTATACCACCGATCGCACAAAATAACCCAATCAGAATTCAACGATCTTGTGAGAGACTTAGAACTTCTAAAAAGTAAAGCAGAGTTTCTAGGATCAAGACTGCAGCAGTGAAACTTATTAGAAAATGATTTTTTGGCATAGAATAGAACTTGGTTTTCTGCAATGACATTAGCGGTTTATTGACGGCTTTAAATACTACAAGCCAGAGGAATAGAGATTGTTTATGGACAGTACAATATTGAGTTTTAAAGCGGTACTATTGGGAAATATTTTTCCATCTATTTCTGTTGGATATGCAGTTCACATGAATGAATCTTACGACGATATGAAGTTCCTATTGGCAAATATCAAATACGATGAGCACCAATGCCAGATCTGTGGCGACTTAAAAGTAGTTTACTAGTACTTTTACTTGGGTTGCAGCTAGACTATACCAAATTTTGCTGTTTTTTCTGTAAATGGGACAGTTAGGTAAAAGCATTTCATTACAAGAGAAGAGACTGGTCCGTTCGTCCGTCATTAGAGTCAGGTGAAAAAATATACAATATATGCCATTGGTAGACCATAAAGAGATTTTGTTGCCACCACTGTATATCAAATTGGACTTAATAAAAAACTTTGTTACGGCACTGATACAGATGAGCCAGCTTTTCAGTAACTGCGTCAAAAATTCCCAAGGTTAAGTGAAGCAAAAATTTAAAAAGGTATTTTTGTTAGGCCACAGATTTGAAATATTCTGAAAGACAAACATTTTGACAGCACTCTATCAGATATTGAAAAAAATACTTGGGATGACTGGGTCATTAATTTCTTCGGAAATTAAAAAGCTGACATTTACGTTACTCTTATTGAAAATATACTGTCATCATATCAAAAAATGGGTTGCAATATGTCTCTAAAGATCCATTCCCTACACTCCCATCTGGACTTTTTTCCTAACAACTGCGAAGCTGTAAGTAATGAGCGCGGTGAATGCTTTCGTTAGGATATAGCAACAATGGAGTAAAGGTACCAGAGAAAATGGAATGCTTCCATGCTTGCACACTAAAGTTGAACTCTTGTTAGGGATGCTGGAGAAACAATTCACAAAAGAAAAGCAAAAAGACAGGATATTCATTGTCTCTACAAGTAAAAAAGTATGTATTTTTTGTTATTTTATTAAAAGTGAAACTTGTTATTGAAAATTGTAACTAAGTTTTTAATTTTATTATCATTTTTGTGTTCAACGTCACAAAATTAACAAAAAAAGCACTTTTCATACAAGATACAACAAATAAACTAAAATTTGTTGCGTAGTCATATTAAGCTCCTAATTTATTAACATGGTCTAACTTTGAAGCCAGCCTAAGTTGAGAGTAGAGGATTTAAACCGATAAGAACAATAATAAGCCAAGCAAGTTTTGAACTTAAAAATATAATGGTAAAAAAAAAACATTGTCTTTTATTACTTGACCTGCAAAAATCGAGAACTTTTTCTTTTATATATTTTAAGACTATGGCTTGATTTTTATCCTTAATATCCATATATAAGCGTTTATTTGTTGACAGATGCAATATAAATTGTAACAATATCATAAACGGAACAACACTGGACGACTAGAAGATCTAAGTTCCATGACAACTCATTCGGATTTAAGTCTTTGAATACGTTGTGGTAAACAAACAAATGTTTTGCATCCATTCATAATAATGTACATATTTCAGAAAATATGTATGATCACGTAAGAGGAACATATTTGGCCAATATTACGAAAAATTTCTCAAACATATCTTCGCTGATATTTTCTCTGAAATACAATATGTAAAACTTATTTTGCAAGTCAAAATATTTTTTGTATTTTTGATCTTGGTTGTAAACCAAGTAAGAATTCTCTTGTAGTTTTTTAGTTAGCAGGACAATTAATGATCGAATGGAATAACTCCATAAAAACAATTGATATTCTTTACAGATTATTCGAAACAAATGTTCGCAATAAATTCTTATACAGGGTGTCGGATAAGTACCTCCTAATTTCTTGGTAGCATACAGGGGAGATCAAAATAACTCTACTTTGTCTTAGAAAAAAATTCATAAAGTGCGAAAACACAGAGCCCTAAAAGGGTACCCAGCGATTAACCCTACCGACTCTAAGCTTTGGACCGACTTGTATAATTTAATGAAATTTTATTATTTTATAGAAGCCATTGAGACTCATTATACCATACTACAGTAGATGTTTTAGAGCATTAGAGAAGGCAGGGACGGAGTTGCAGCCACACTCGTTCGGCCTAATTTTTGACGGGTGTGACTTTATAGAGCTAAAAAGTGATTTTTTAAAATACTTTAATTATTGCCCTTCAAAATAAGGTATTATTTCGATAAAACTGGCGGTTTTCGAGATAAATCGGTTTATATACGAAACACTCAAAAGTTACTAATGCTAAACACAAACAAGTAAAAATCAGGTTGTTATTATTAATACCTACATAACGAATTACTATTGATGGAACTTGTCAAAACCTCCTTCAAGTAAAAGTAATTTTAAAAAATTTAAGAATATTCTTACGCAGAATATGCTAATATGCATTTAATTTATCGTGAACAGCTGTCAAATTCTTCGAAGGCAAGAAGGCTTCATGCTGAAAGATTTCCAGCTCGAACATTGCCAATTCCAAAAACCTCCTTCAAGTAAAAATAATTTAAAAAAATTGAAGAATCTTCTTACGCAGAGTATGCTAATATGCATTTAATTTATCGTGAAGCGCTGTCAAATTCTTCAAAAGCAAGAAGGCTTCATGCTGAAAGATTTCCAGCTCGAACATTGCCAAGTCCAAAAACCTTTGAAAGAATTGATCATAGCCTAAGGAAATTAGGTAAATAATGATTAGAAAATAATTATTAGTGTTAACGAACTAATTTTTTTACATGTTTTATTCAGGGTCATTTTTGCCGCGACGTGGCGCTGAGAGTCCTCCCAAGAATGCACGAGACCCTCACGTAGAGGAACAAATTTTGCTGATAACTTTTCAAACAGCATAAGAAAGCTCGCGACGCTAAAAAATGTTACAGAATATATTGTACATAAAACGGACCAGTTACTTCTCCCGTACCACGTTAAAAAAGTACACGCTGTGTCTCTGGATGATTATCCTGCAAAACTTCAACACTCCAACTGGTTTGTACAGCAAAATAACCTAGATCTAGATTTTTCTAACCCAATTTTCTTTACCGATGAGGCCGGTTTTACAAGAGATAGCATAATAGACTCACACAATTTACATTTTTGTGCTGATAAAAACCCGTACGCTATAATTAAAAACAAACACCAATAAAGGTTCATTGTAAATGTGTGGGCTGGCATCATCGGAAATAACCTTATAGGTCCAATTGTTTTGGAAGGAAGACTCAGAGGTGATATTTATTTACAATTTTTGCAGCAAAATTTAAATAATTTATTGAAAGACGTACCTCTTGATAGAAGAATACAAATGTGGTACATGCATCAACACTTAGCTAACGTTTTTGGCCGATGGATAGGTTGAAGTGGGCCTGTTTTATGGTCACCAATGTCTCCAGACTTAAATCTCTTAGAGTTTTACTTCTGGGGACATCTAAAAAGATTAATTTATTCAACACCAGTAACAACTAGAGAAAAACTAATATCGAGAATAGCACAGCGATCTAATGAAGTCCATAACAATGAAGAAATGTTATTTTCAGTGTAGAGAAAAATATTCGAAGAATAGGGACATTTATGGAGTAGTTATGGAAAGTTTAGTTACTTTTAAGGACTTCCAATTATTCGTTACTTTCGTCTCTAGGACTCGTTACTCAGGAATCGTTACTTAATTTCTTTTGTTCGAACAACTCATATTGCAAGCGATTGTTGTGGAACTTAACATCTTACCACCGCTTTCCGGCAAAACTGGACTTAAATAGAGGTCCAAGTTTGCGGAGAGTACAAGAATGTCTGGGAAAGATACCGGTGGTCGCAAATAGTTCGTTAGTTATATGCCCTTAACATCAGGGGCATTGCTACGACACGATATACGATATATACTTTAGGGCTCTAATTGAATAATTTATATTCTGTGTTTGATATTGAATATTAAGCATGTATTAGTTTAAATTATGTGTTTAAAGGCAATATATGGAGATAAGGAAAAACATGTAGAATTTTAAGAACATACCATTCAAGAATAACCATATTTATTAAACAGTTAAAAATAAAACAAACTTTTTTGTCGATATAAAGATATCGGTATAGAAATAAAGCTTTTTTAAATCCGTTTGTTTTCGTTTTTCCTGAAGGTCTTTGATGTAGTTCCTCGCTGTCCTTTTTTCCTTCTGCTGAAGATGACGGTAACGGCAAAGGAGTTTACCTTTTCAAGTGACAAGGTCGACTTTTCTCTGGTAGATTCTTTTAATGGCATTGCTAATTATTTCGGTTTAAAATGTTTTCTTAAGTTTGAAATATTACCGTTTTAATGGGAATATACAAATTTGTAAATATTATACATTACTTTGGCATCAGATAATAATATAAAATAAATCCAGAGAGAACGCTTTTGTGTTTCCATTTTTCAACTCAATTTTTTTTTGTTATATCTACTCAATATATTTTATCGTGTGTTAAACATATTTAGCATTTGTATTTTTAGTAAATTCAGAATACATTTATTATTTACTACCTACTTAATTAGAAATATTTCAATATATTATTACCTACTTATGTATGAGACACTTTAATGTAAGTAGTAAGTAAATAACAAACGTAAAGGGGCAGACGTAAAATGTACTATATTCACAATTGAACTACTATATATGAAAATAGCTACAATGTCCATAAAAAATAAAATCCATCGCCCCTATTAGAAATACTATTTTTTTATTTTATTTCGGCGAGAATCTTTTAATGTGCTGATTCCTGCATTTAAGAACAGAAAATGTTTCTGTCCTGTGGTTGTCGCTTGTAAAACAACTAAAACTTCTAAATCGCCGACCCTCCAAATGCCTAATAAACAGTCAAAATAATTCAGCGCCTAGCGGAGCCGTTCCCGAATTTCCTCGTATACTCCTCTAGTCAGCTCGTTTTGTGACTATAAAGAAGACAGCCAGGCCGGCCTGGGCTAGCAAGTACAAAATAGTAGTTACATTTTTTTAGTTATTTCAGTTCTCGTCTTGTACTAAGGGTGTTTTAAACTAGTACCTAATTGCCAAGGTACGAGTCTTTTCCAAAGAGACGATTCGTTATTTTTAATGATTAGTTTGCAACGATTACTATCCTTAATTTCCATCACTAATCTAGAGCCCATATTGAACTTTTGTCAAAATAACATTTTAACGTTTTCACTATTTTTGCAATTTAATAACATTGTAAATTAATTGAGCCCCGATCAACCCTTTGAAAGGTTTCTGGACTTGACAATGTCTGAGCTGGATAACTTACAGCATACTATCTTCTTGCTTTCGAAGTGTCAAACAACGCTTCCCCATAAATTAAAGTACATCAGCACATGCTGTCTATTTCATTTTTACCTGTTTGTGTTTAGCATTACCAACTTTTGTTTTTTTCCCATGAAAATCGATTTATCTCGAAAACTCCCAGTTTTATCGAAATAAATTAGGAGTGCCTTTTTTGAAGAGGCATGACCGAAGTATTTAAAAAATCAGTTTTCATCTCTAAAAAAGTACACCTGTCAAATATTAGGCCCAACGAGTGTGGCTGCAAATTCTGTTCCTCCATTAAGGGACATTTTATGATTTTTTTTTCTATGACAAAGTAGGGATATATCCACTGCAATTGCATCTCACACGGAGGAATCCGTGAAAGTCGCATAAACATATATATGCCATCCGGCGGGAGGTCGGCGAAGCCGCGTTCAGTATTTGCATGCTTCCTTCCGATCTGTCCTTTGCACAGCCAGGTGCATGTCGGTACCCTGATGAGTCTAGTAGATACGAAACATGTACCTCTGCCGTATGACTGTAGCGGGGAGGGTAAGTTTTGACTTTCTTCTCGATATGGTGGTACAGGTAGACCATCATCTCGATGGTGGTGTAATGGGATGAATTGTGTTCTGTAGCAATTCATCCAATTTGTGCAAACTCTAACACGGAAGGGACATGATGGAACGAAGTTTGCATTTACTGTTCGCATTTGACTATATATATATATATATATATATATATATATATATATATATATATTATAGCGTAATATTTCACGAATGGGAACATGTGATTCAGTATTAATCCGGTACATACATCCGTTGGTTCCTTTGATTTCTTATAGAAATTTGAAGACGTTTCGCCAAAATTTCTTGGTATCTCCTGTGCTTACTGATTATAAATCAACTGAAATCCACGGAATTAACCTGTATGTCCACATTTTAAACGTTCATAAGCAACTTAGTGCACAAATCTTGAGAGTTCATGTCTCAGCTCCATACAATAGTACCAACCAGATGTGAGATGTTTTCATCAGTCAGTAGAATTTTGAAATATACACATACGTTATATTAATTTTGTTTACCGTAAGTCGTTTTCCTAATAAAATACTTGTCTCGATTTTGTAACAAATAACGATTTTAGTAAAGCATTATCTTCCGTTAAATTTAACTATTAAATAAACGTTTACCTTCATTAAAACTATGAATTAATTACATCCTTAAACTAAATTTTACTAATAACTGGATTGCACTAACAAAACCCATTCCATTTAAACACCAAACGATTAAACCCTTGAAATTACATATTAATAAGACGACTTTACAGGGCAACAAAGATGAGTTTATTCATATTTCCACTATTCGTGATTGGATACATTGTTAACTTATAGGTATGGCAGTCTTCTATCTCAGCATAGTGGAAATATTTGGGGTTCATGCGAACTATCGACTAAAATTATAACCAGATCCATAACCACCGGTAGGGTAGTTATTTACTATAATTAAATGATAAATAAAACACTAATCTGTTATAAATAGGTTGTCATCAGGCTAATGACTACGTTGTCATCACGCCGATCGTAAATCGGGATGACTCCTTTACAAACAACAACTCTCTCTTTCACGCACATACAAAAACCCCAAAGAGAAATTATAGATAAAGTAGATAGTAGACAAATTATTGCATACGTTTTATCGTATAACATTCCTTCAATTGCAGTCAGCGTATAAGGAATTACTTTTAAACAAGATGATGAAATTAGATTCAATTGATTATATTACAGGTGCATTAAATTCACTAGGCGAGGTTTCATCTGCAATTTTCATTGATAAAACAAAACATGTTGATGACTTGAAAGTAGTGATCATACATCGAAATGAGTTTTCCGAGACCTGCAGAGAAAAGTGCGGCTTATGCAGAGATAATTGGTTGATCAAGGTATAGGGGAAAGAGAGGGTGAAGGTAACAAAATTCTACCTAGGAACTCAATTTCTATACTATTTTAGTTTCGCGCTGCATGCTGTTGCGAACCGAGACTGAACCCACTCGACGTAAATGAAGCTTTAATTAAAGTAATCACCTTTGAACAAAACTATATTTAGCCTCAAATTATAAGATTTATTTTGAATACGAATGGTCGTGGTAAACAATTGTAAATTAACATTATTAGTCAACAAATAAGGGTTTTCTAACTTTAGGTTGAAACATAAAAATATTCAGAACATCTCCTAATTTCTTTAACAAGTGCATTATGGATTAGTTTATTGAATGATATAGCAGGTAACGTTTGAGAAGCCCTTACACTGCATCTCAGTGACTTATTGTGTCGCTTTTTATATCCCCTCTATGTAAACAAGTTGATTGTCTTAATCAGTTTCACTAGTTTGTCTTCTAGGTATCCGATCGACCCATCCTGGATGATGTCTCCAGTAGGTTTGTGCTTCGCATTCGAAGATGATATGTAAGGTTGTTTCATCCATTTCATCATATAGGCTACATATTGGTTCTTCATTATAGATGCCCATTGTATTATAGATATTTTCTGAAGCAGCAGTGGTAGGTTATTAGTCTAATCTGATGTATCTTTCAACGCTGGATTTCCTGGTTTAATTTGCTAGCTATAATTTGCTATACATGTGGCCCACAATGTGATTCCAGTGGGTCAAGTGTTGATGGTTTATTCACCAGGACAACCACCTACGAATAACAGCTTTAGTAATGACAAATACTGATTCCAAGTAGACTCTTGTCTTGCCAGTTGTTCCGCTTTTTCATTACCTAATATGCCCTTGTGTCCAGATACTCATGCAAGAGCAACCTTATGTTTTGCTAGGACAATAGGATTTTAAAGATAAGAGGTGTTTTTATTTTAGCTGATGATATGCAGATTCTCTTTATTACCAGGTATCAGTATATTGAATTTAGATGTAGCTCCGTGTATTTCAGCTCATATACCAGATCAGTTTTGGGTCTGTTTGTAAACCAAACGAAGTTTTCTAGCCGACTTAGTAATGGATCAGATCTCGCCTTCCAGTCTGAATGGATGTAAGATCTGTTAAAGTTATAGGCTCTTGGTATGGTGTCACTGCTCATCTCCAAAAATTAGTTCGTCACCATGCTTTTTATACTGGTATGTTCGAAGGCAGGTCCAGTCGAGCAGATACTGTTTTCTCCCAGCCTGTATGTCCCTACCCTTGCCTCAACCTTAATTATTAAATCAAGCGGAGGATTCCCATGGCTGCTGTAGAATTGTTCCTTATGGCTCCCGTGCCACACAGACAGGCCAGTCTCTGGAGTTTGGACAGCTCCAGAGTGGTCCGCTTCTGAGTGATTTTTATTCACGGTACAACCTAGCGATAGGTCATCATGTGTCTAACCACTGCAGTGTACAATCAGTGTGCAATGTATGGTTTTAATCCCCACTTTCTGACCAGTATCCATTTTGCTGCCATGATGACTATGTTACCTTTGACAATAACTTTTTGCAAGTGTGAGTTTCAAGTAGGCTTTTCACACAGAGTTATACCTAAGTACTTAACCTTCTGGCTCATATGCAGTTGTGTATTAAAGAGAGTTGATAGATTCAATTCACCAAGCTTCCATTTTTTGTGTGGTTTTTCCAGGATTTACTCTAAGGTGTTCCTCAGTGCACCACTGCATCAGAGCTTCCTGCATGAGTTGTGATTGGGTTTTGCCATGCTTCTTCACGATGAGTATTACTAGGTCGTAAGCATACCCCTGAATATAACATCTTTGGTCATTTTGCGCCAATAACATAGACATGTAAAAATTTGAAGTTGGATATATCCAGGCTTCTCATAATAAACCTCCAATGCTTTAATAGAGTTTCCGAAGTATAGCTAGTCGCTTCTATTGTGGTTGTATCCACTACTTTAAGAAGAACTTTGTTCCGCCGTATATTTTCCGCTTTACAGAACCTGCACGTAATTTGATCTGTCAGCCCTTTAATTTTAAATCTTTATTTAAAAGGCACAAGGCCATTCATTACCGTGGGAACTTTCATACAGTGATTCCCATGCTAAGATAATTCATTTTTATCTCCTAAGTCATTTAACTCTCCTTCATATTCCCTTACCGACTTTGAAGTTAAATTGCGGGAACTGAGTGACACCATTGACGCTTTTTTGTCAGTGAAAATAGAACTTTTTTGTCATTAATTCTCCTCCTTTTATTTCCTCTGCACAGTACTTCATTGATTGAATTATTCATAACCAAAAACACGTATAATGTTTGTTTTTAGGCCATTTGATATTAGAAGTTTGCAGACATCAACGAAACAAAACATGTCTAACGAAGTTATTTCACATAATCTTTGGTGATCATTTCACAGTAAAATTACTGTACACGTTCCATTTTCCACCTATCTTCCTATAAACTTAACTCTTAACAAATTAATTGTTTTATAAGACGTACTTATACTATATTGTGTTTCTGTAGCGGTCTTCAGCAATTGTAACTATTGAATCATTTTCATTTTCAAAATAAAAAAATAAGGTCGGATAACTCAATTAACGAAAAATACTTCAATTGGAAACAATCCTTAGAATGATTGATAATAGCTAGTTATAAATAATTTTTAAGGTTTTCAATATTGCAAATAATAATTTTCTTGGTACGCGAAAAAGAAACGCCGCTCTGATTACGCCTAACTATTCTTGTAATAAATTTTGAATGCATTCGATTTTCAGATTTATTTTTCCTGACGAATAAACTACACAACTGAGTAAAAAATAGCTTTATTGATACGTTTAATTTTTTCAAGAACTCAATGCTAGTAAATATTATTTGTTGTATAATGCTTCTTTCGATTACCATACAAGCTAACTTTGTAATAATTTTCAATAAAATGTAAACAGAATAAGAGTTTCTTTAAAATGAGCTACAGTGGGATAAATTTGGTTAATGTTGCAGTGTGTTAAATGTTAAATTGAATCTTTTGCGACACTGTTACCATTTTTCTCGTACCTGCGTAAAATTGTTAAAAATTTTTAGCAAAATTTTATTTCAAACATACTTTTATCTAAGTCATTTACAGAAAATACCAATTTTTGGTCACACACTCTCTTGAGACTAAAGAACTTAAATTGATTCCATTTTTTTCCTTTTTCATGAGCCTTGACCACCACAATGTCCTTAAGGTCTAATTAAATAAATGTACAAAATATTTAATGCGGGAGAAAAAATAAATTTACGGATAATGCTGAAAAGACATCTTGCGTGACAATGGCATGAGTTTGCCTCTTTGTACTTTAAAAGCTGAAAAGGTCTAATACGAAAGAAGAGAGTCTTTTTTAAATAGCAAAGAAAGCAGATAAATAAGGAAAGAATTGCCCACTACCTAATTAAAATATATTAATTTGGTGTTAATTAGTTTGAATGTACAACGAAATTTCAGTTGAATTATCTGCATAATACCACAAACGTCTAAAAATAAGGAATAATTCTGAAAAACAGCATCTAATGAAAACTGCACGAGTTCGTTGGCATTGTTGTTTGAATAAATAACCCTTCCCCTGCAGAGACAAGCTCTTTTGGCTTCAAAGCCAGAAAAAAACTGATTTATTTAGGAGCCACGCTTTTTAGAATTATTTGGATATTTTTTATTCACCAGTGTTATTCGGTAGAATATTTTTGGGTAGACAAATATCCAGGATGTTCGAATAATACATCAGGATACTTAGAGAGATGGTTTTACATTGTAAATTAAAGGTAGTTAGTCATAAAACAAAAAGTCGGAAACTCAATATTTTTCGAGTTACAATTTGGTATAATTCAATTATTTTTACACCTTATAGTTATTTTATAAATTATCTAGTTGATATTTGGCACAGAGTCTACACTTGATGACTTCTATTCTTCTGTTATAAAAATATTTCTCTATTCTGCCAACAGAGGTCGCTTTACATGAAATTCAAATTTTATTTTTTATATATATTTAGTGGAAAAAATTGACACGTCATTTTGGATTCCACGTTTTATAAAATTCCGCCTAAATTATTTTAGTACTCGACAAAATTTTTTGAAAAGCATTAAGAAATGTCTAGATATAAATGGAAGTCATTTTGAAAATGCATTATCGTTCATTTTATTTTTTAAATCATTAATTTTGTGTTAAAAACTTCATTTAACTAAATTAAATAAAAAAAAATGAATTATTTAATTGGTATCGTTGTCTCAATTGTCAGATTACTTTTTGAATATATAATTGCAAGATTTAACTACCTATAAAACATGGTAGCTTGATAAATCAAAAATGGCGCACGCTGATCGGCTAGCTTGTGCCAATAATAGTAAAGAAATGTGAAAATCATTGAATGTCTGGCATGCTGGGCAGCCCAGCATTCCTGAACATTTGACGAACGTTGACGAAATCGGAAAATATTTTTTTTTAGATTTTGTTAATGGGGAATGTGATGAAAATTTAAATTTCGTCATTGCTGTTGGTGAAATTTACTGCATAAATCATAAATACAGTATAAAATCGAATGCAGAGGTATTGATAGTATGTTATTGAACATCGGTCGGGGTTTTAGGGAAAGGTGGGGTGGCACGATATGACAGTTTTTCGGTGTCTATTTTTCGGTTTGTCTTTCATATTTGGCGAATCGTTTTCAGTGTATGGCGTTGGATGCTAAAACCTCCAAAATCTACTCTGTTACGTAGGGGGTACCACAGGGGTCAATACTTGGACCTCTGCTTTTTATACTTACACGGCTGATCTATTAAATTGCATTGAATACTGCACTTGTTAGATGTATGCAAATGGGACCCAACTGATGCTAAATTTTCTACCTTATAAACATCGTTTGGTAAAATGTAGAGTAAATCTGGATTTGAATCCTTCAGCACAAATTTTTAAAATGTAATTAATTGGCCTGTCACTTACTTTAAAGGAGAAAACATATTTAATCACAACTCAAAATTAATGTTTCACTTCTGCCAGTGAGGGGTTATATTAAGTTTTTGTGAGTAAACCTCGACTCTAGGTTGACTTTTGACACCTACATTGTGGATTGTTGTTTGGAAGTCTGCGAATTTTGCTGCTCGACATCCTTGTATTATCGTTTCTTAATTACTGTAATCATGTGTATGGCCCTTTCCTTGATGTCAAGAATCAATATCAAATCCAAAGAGTACAGACCTCTTGCTGTCATTTTATTTTTGGTCTTCACAGGTTCAACCACGTATCAAACGGACTGGCTGAGTCGAGATGAATGAGCATGGTTAATCGGCGAAAACTGCATTCTGCAGGGTTTGTTCACAAGATTATGTCTACTGGAATTTCCATCTATTTAAGAACAAGACTACAGTTTAGAAGTAAGATGCATGAACTAAATATTAGATACTGTCAATTATTATCAATCCCAAGACACAAGACTGCCATAATTCTGAAATGTTTTTCATATCAGGCAGTTATACCTGACAACAGTTTTCGTGATGAAATTAAGTACTTTTTTTTTGTTCTTATCCATTGACATGTTTTGATATTATTGAACTATTTTAGACCAGTTGTTTTTACTCATTGAATCTTGTTAATTTGTTAAAATTTTCTAAGCATTTTTATTTTATTTCTTGTTGGTTTTCATTTAATACTATACATTTTATTAATTTATAGTTTAATATTTTATGTTTTGTTCTTATGATTATCCATTTTTAGTATTGTATACTTGTTCTATTCCATCTCTAATTTGAGTGTGATCTCTAGGTTAAATGTAATAATAGCTAATCAAAAGCTAAACTTCATCTATTGATGGCACATTTGAACAGATAACCCTTTAAACGTTTATATTTTGTAAATGAATCTTTATACCCAAATAAAAGTCGTTATTATTATCGATTTTCAAGCCAAACGAACCCACGATTCCTCCGGGGAATATTGATTCATACCAAATAGGAAAACTGCTTTCTGAAGTGGCTTATATAGATGCTTACTGATGTCCAGTCCCTTGATGTTCTGCAGGAGGTTCTTTGGTATCATTTTAGTTGTTAATAAAATTATAGGAATCGTTCGGACGCTGTTGATTGCTCATTGTTTTCGAATTTGTACCTCCAGATATCTGTGTTTGGCGATCTTCTAGTTGTATTTTGGCCTTAAGTTGTTATTGTTAGATATAGCAATGTCAGTTAGTGTAGTTCACCTAGAAATTTTATGTGTTAAACCAATATCTAGTCAATTATGAGCAACTGTCTGATCTGTTAGAATCGTTCGATCCCAATATAATTTGAACTCGTTGTTCTCAAGAATAGGCTCCGAATTGTATTTATAGTAAGACAATTTTCCTACCTGCAATAGATATAACTTATCTGCTAATTCTTGGTGGCGTATCTTGAAGGCTGAGTCGTGTCTTTCCTTACACTCCGTTGCGACAAATCTTCGCATCCTCCAGTTATGTGCTGGACTGTCTCTGATGTTCGACGACTATATCTACATTGGTTTTTTTCTATTGAGAAATTTCTGATGTTGAACTTCCCAAAGTTTTTCGTAGGAATAACCTGGTCTTGGATAGCTAACAAAAAGCTCTCCGTTTCCGAGACATCTGTCCTGAAATCTACCAGTAGTTCGACGCTAAGTTATCGACATTGTTGATTAACTCCATTTGGATGCCGTCCATGAAGTGGCTACTGTATCCAGGCTTGTAACTTCTCTTGGTCTGTTTGGTGCTAAGAAGCAATATCCTGTTCCTTCAGCTGTAGTGGGGTTCAATCGTCTGCCTCACATATTGTTCGATGTAGTGTGGAAGAGTCCGCTAACCTGTGGAAATATGAACGTAAATTTATTATTTGTTGATAAAGCTGCTTACCAATTTCCACTAGTCCTCTTCCTTCTTGATGTCTTGGCAGCATTGTATGTTCAATAACACTCCGAGGGAAGTGTTTGTTTGCTTTTATTAAGAGTATTCTTATTTTTCTTTGCAGAGTTGCTCCATTTTAGAATTCCCAAAAAGTAGCTAAGTACAGAATATGCGTCCGTTTGAGCGCCTTCAACAAATTTGTACTATTTAAACTAGTTCGTAATACCCGCCTTATCCTCCTGACAAATTCGATAGTCTGTTCAGTCTTTATAATGCGATGGTCAATTCTTTTAGCCTGTTTTACACCTAAGTATTTATATGCTTGTTCTGCTTCCATTGCAGCTATAGTTTAACCGATCTGCATCTCAAATGCTCCTGATTGCATCTTTTCTTTAACGATGTTCAAAATACGGCACTTATCAAGTTCAGACAGTATTTGATATCCCCGGAGAACTCTTTTACAATTTTAAGCAGTTGTTCCAACTAATTTCTGGTAGCAGCCATCAGTTTAAGATCATCCATGTATAAAAGATGATTCAATCTTATTACCTCTTCTTTGTTATTTCTTGATTATTTTAACTGATTAGAGTGTGAGAAAAATATTTTAAAATAATGTACGTGTCTCGGGCATTTAGACACCAATGATAGATTTGAAGGTTAGAAGTACTTATACATCTAGGTTTAATTTTTTAATAAAAATAATACATACTTACAGGCAATAAATTATAAAAAAATAATTATTTTTTCAAAAATCCAATGTAAATAATACTCTGAACCATGACTGTAAATAAAATAATATTTTGATTGAAGTCAAAATAAAGTTTGTATTCATAAAACGAAATGCCTCGTTTGTCTCGGTTAGATTGGAAAAATAATGTTTTCTTTCCGTCCTTTTATTATTTTTATACAAATTAAGACGAATAAGTCTCAAAACTGTCTTTGATATGTTTGTAGATTGATGACGCATGTGTATTCTCTCACTGAACCAACTATATATCTCATTATAAATAGAAAGACATTTTAAAATAAGTAAATAAAAATGCGGTAAAATAATCCTTTGTAGAATCGTGGAAGGATAATTTTTTAAACCCTGTAACGCCTGACTTCTTCACTAAAGACAGTCCTATTTAATCTAAAAATAGGAAGGCGAAATGCCAACAAAACTCCTTCAAAGATAAAAATTCCATTTCCTTAGAAATCTACTCTCAAGCCTTAATTCTCACTTTAATTAAACGCAAGATAAATTTCTCTTTACTTATTTTAGTTATTTTAAGTGGGAGATTTTTACGAAAACATTCATGGATATTGTTGGCCCGTAGCCCAGTTTTAGTAGTAGATAAATGGAAACGTAAAAGCTTCTACGTTATTTGAGTCGAACATGCACTTCTTTCTCGAGTGTTTTTTATTGTTCTTTCAAAAAATATCTTTAGTTTGTTTTATTATATATAAAACAATTAAATACATGTAATGGTTCACATATAGAGAAATGTTGTACATTATTTGAAAACTGTAAAACTTTGATTCGGTGGTTCAAAAATTAGGGGTGCATGAGATGTAAACGAAGATTCACGAAAGTGAATCCTATATCAACAGATCATCAAAAAAATTTAGGTGTTCTGTAAATGAAATGAAATGAAATAATTTACTGGCCATAAGACTGATACTTCAGCATTGGTTTCGTCAATAGTACACAAATAGAAAAAATATAACTAACATATCGTAAAGCTACAAGAAACAAAAATCAGTTGTATTAGTTGCTATTACAAGATACTGCTTGCTATAATATGAAAATTAAACTTAATCTATTTTTTAATATTAAAATCCACATATCAGAATCCTTAAGCAAAAAACAGAAAAGAAAAAAAAATAAAACCGGTATAATCCCTCGCACTGGTCAGCAACGAGATAATCACTCGATACACAGCAAAAGAGTCAGTACACTCAATAGGCTTAAGTATTCATTAAAAGAATAAAATAATATCTGAACGCGAAATTTTTTTATTTCTGTTTTGAATTATTACTGTTTGATATGTATTTCAATTTTGCAGTCAATTTGTTAAACAGAACAATGAAATTATAAATTGGGGATCTCTCAAAGAACGCCGTTCTATGTTTAAATATACTAAGAATGTCACTATTTCTTGTACCATACCTCTTACCCTGGAAAAGAGTTTTAAACTGTGAGTAATTTTGTTTAACATATCAAACATATTTTAAAATATAAATAGAACAAAAAGTCAAAATGCTGTTTTCTTTAAAAACGGGTCTACATGAATCCGTCGGTTTAAGACCGAATATCAACCTCAGTATTCTCTTCTGAGCCAAAAACACTCGATTCACCTCCCATCCCATTCCCCAAGATATGACGTTGTTTGACCGAGAATAATACACAATCAGCAGCCCATCTTTATCTAGATATGATTTCATCTGCAAAATGGCAAAAAAGGCAGAATTTAACTTTTTACAAACATGTTCAATATGGGAAAGGATTCATTAAGCCATGTGCCTAAAACTTCAGCATTAGCTGAAGTTTTAATATTATATGTTACTTTATCCTCTACCAGCAATGTTTTTTTAATATCGAAATTTATATATACAGTATTTGTCGGATTCAGTATTAACCGATTATGCTGGCACCTAATCTCCAACTCCTCACACACCCCTCCCGCTGCACGCAACAACTCCTCCAGGGCATCCACAGATATAGCTATCGTGGTATCATCAACAAACATAACCAACTTTCCCCTATTGATGACTAGATAGATCGTTACCATAAACCATGAACAAGGGAGGCCCCAAAACCTACCCCTGCGGTACACCCAAGGCAATTTTTTTGTAATCTAATTTACTTTTCTGATATCGGACAAACCTACTCCTATCAAACATACACGAATCGATGATATTTAGGATATTTCCTCTTATACCCGAAACAAAGAGTTTTCTCAATAAGAACTCTCTACTCACAGCATCAAACGCAGTTGGTAAGTCAAACATTAGACACATCACATACTTGACCGTGTGGAGTTCTGTGTATATGAAATTAAGTAAATCACGGCATGCTGTCTCGATGGATTTGTTCTGTCTGAGAGCATGTTGGCAAGGAGTATTAACTGAATTCTGATTAAGAAAATTTGCCAAATACTATTTTCTTAAACTCCTTTGAAAAAACACTCCGTCTGGCTATTTGGCTGTAATTGGCCAGGTTGTCAGAATGATACTTTTTATATATTGGCGTTACTACTGCCTGCTTTAGTATTTGAGGAAAAATGCCCTCTGAAATTGATCCGTTTATTAGGTATGTCAAAGGAAATGCGACCGATACCGAAATTAATTTTAAAATTTGAGGTCTTATGCTATCGGAACCTAAGGAACGCTTGTTCCTTAACGAATTAATAGTCGATAATATCCGTTCTTGAACTATCACAAATACTATTATTGTTTGAGGTATTGATTCTATAGTTAATGTTGATAAGGACATGTTTCGGCCATAGACATTAAATAATTTCAATTTGATAACAGAGCTGAAATACTGAGCGAAGTGGTTGGAAACCTCCTGAGGGTCATCGTTTGTACCATCGGTGAAGCACAAAGCGATGTTAGGGTTTGTTACCCTTTTCTGTCTATTAAGATTTTGATAAATACAATTCCATATTTCTTTCATCTGGTTGATTGCGTTATTTATTTGTCTATATAATAGTTTTTTTTTGCGTTTTTTGTACTCTGCCTATAATTTTTTTTTATTGCGATAAAGCATCCTATGTTCGGTATTGTCTGTAAGAAATAAAGATCACCCAGTTCCATACCATACTACGCATTAGTTTTTATCATCAATTTTTGTCATAATACACCTAATAAAGATCATACTTGAGTACTTATAATAAAGTAAACAAATAAATGCCCATAAGTTCATGGTTTTCTACCAAGATATTAAAAATATGAAGCGCAGGTACCTGGGGCATTGGGATATAAAAATGACAGCTGACTACTGTTGGATATTAAAACATTTTTGTTTCATATACAAAAAATAGATAAGATTCTTTTAAATCGTACCCCTTGTAGGCCTTCTGATTACATAATATAGTCCAAGCAATCCAATCCAATTACAGGACGGACCTCACCTCGAGAAACTAAGATTGGCAGAGGGTGAAGAGTGTAGAGGACGAAAAAATCCAAACAGTTTAGAATGCAAACGTCAACTGGATGATCTGCTTGTCATATTTGAAAAAGACCCTAAATACAAAGACATATACAGAGATACAAAACAAACATATAACAAATGACAAGAAAGATCAATACTTTGAAAGAATCAGTGAAAATGACAATAAATCTAAATGCATTTGACAAATGGTGGGAGAAAGAACAGGTAAATGGTCAAAACAAAAACATTATCAGATTGAAGGAGTTTATCAAATCACCTCAAATAATTTTAACAAATTTGTCCTTGAAAGTGCTCCAAAATTTATTGCTGACTTGTCTCAAGAAAATAGATCCTGCAATCTTGAAAATACTTTAAATTCTATATTTTTCTCATATTCAACAACAAAGGAAATTTTTAAAATTATAAAACCATTAAAAAAGAAAAAAAGCTGTGGGTATGATTAGATTTCGAATAATTTAATAAAAAATGTGCCAGTTATTAAGTCAAACCCTTGAGTATATAATCAATAATTCTTTTAGGTATGCCATTTTTCCAGATTTTATCGTTGGGGACATTTTTGGACTTTGGACATTTGACAGCTTAAACCATAAGATTTTGCTTCAGAAACTTGAGAGGTATGGTGTCAGAAGGCCTGCTCTTGATTGGGTTCATTCATATCTAGAAAATAGAAGTCAGAAAATTGTAGTTTAATTTGATGAAGTTCAGTATTTTTCAAATGTTGGCTTTTTAACCATGGGCATCCCGCAGGGAAGCATTATAACACCACTATTGTCCATTTTTTATATTAACGACCTGGCATTTACAGTTATGGGTGAAAGGTGTTATCTTATTAACTTTGGTGATGATACAAATATATTAACCATCAGGATCTCATTAGTAGATCTCATGAAAATTACTGATGAACATATTATCAAGGCTAAAAAATGGTTTAGGGAGAACAAATTTATATTGAAGACTGAAAAGACCCATCACATATATTTTTCAACGAAGCAAAATAATCAGGCACTTCCCGAGTCAGTTGAGTTTGGAACTTGGAACATAACACTAGAGGAAGATACCAAAATCCATATTAATCGTAATCTAGATTGGGCAAAATATATATCAGAGGTATGCAGTAAGACAAACACAGCTTCATACTCCTTACGAGTATTGTCAAAATATTTGACCAAAGAAAACTTAAAAATTGTAGATTTTACAAATGTGTGTTCAACGTTTAGCTATAGAGGGATGTTTTGGGGTAGGAGCAGTGCATCACAAAAGGCTTTTAAAAGTCAGAAAAGAGCAGTTCATATATTTTATTTAGGCTTTATGTGACATATTGCGAAAAATTAACCACCGAATTCCTATTTTAAGGAATGCAAACTTGGACTAAAAAACTTACCAAGGACTACTAAGTTCACTAAAAGGCTCAAAATAGCCGACTCTGAAACTAAAATGAAGGATACTCATATTGAGAGATTAGAAACTGAACATGACCATTTAATCAAAAAATTATAAAAAAAAATCAACAATCTTGCAACTCAAAATGAAGAAACTGAGCACATATATCAGCATAATCTCAATGGCCAAAAATAAGAAATATTGAAATTAAATAAGGAAACTGTTCAACTGTTGAACAAGAATATTGAAAATTCAAGATCTGGAATCTAGTTTGCGAAATATGGAATGAGATCTTTGTGAGCTAAACTCTTTAAAATTATCATGCTAATAATATTGTTCCGTATTTGGAATTTTATGTCGCTCTCTGACATTTTTTTGTCTACTATCATCTGCTGAATTCAAATATGAGCTGGGTTATTACCGATCGTCCATAAGTTTTTACAAAAGGACAGAAGAATATAAAATGTACTTCATTTTGTATTGAAAAAAGTATAATACAATCAAATAAATTATTTTGTTGTCTTTTTTCGCTTGTATTCGCCGGAATCGATTTCAGATTTGCGAACCCAATAGTCTGCCAACACGTTTGGGGTCCATTTTCCACCATACCGCTTCTCTATTTGAACAATTTGCTGGTAAAATTCTTCGCCGTATTAGTTTGAAACTGCATCTGAGTTTTAAGGGAGAAATTCCAGGTGACATGTTGCAACCTAACGTCTTGTAAGACTAGATAAGTTCTTTAACTAGATTTTTATAGTTCTTCGATTTCTTGTTACCTAGGAAATTGCTACATACATTTTTGAAGATAGTCTAAGGCCTATTTTTTTTTTTCAAAAGTGTAATTTCAAAATTTTCGTCTTTTAAAATTTCTCGTATTTGCAGCGTAACGAATATTCCTTCTTTTAGCCTTGTCTCACCCAAATGCATGAATTTCCGTCTCAAATAAAGAAAAGCTTGTCTTTCTCTATCTAAGTCTTTTACAAAAATTTTTATAAGCCCTAGTTTTATGTACAGATGAGGTAAATAAATTTATTACTGCTCTACTAAGGGTTCATTAAGAACGTGTCTCAGACTGTGCACAATGTTTTCACGTAACATCCATTCTTTAACGACATAATGTTTGTTTCGGGCTCTTCTATCTCATTCATATAAACAACAAAAATATTTGGTGTAGCCACTCTGTAGTCCTATAAGGTGGTAATATAACTTTTAGATCGACACAGATACTTTATTCATAATCTTCGTATTTTATGCTTTGAAGTAATACACGCATGTTCCCGTATGTTTCTTTCCTATTTACAGCAAGACCCAATAAACAATACACTGACGACTTGTCTTCAAACAATGAATAAACAGTCGCCACTGGGTAGGTTTATAGGAAAGGCCAAGTTCGTTCATTAAACACGAAATATCATGACAGTCAACTAAGTTATTTGCCATTGAGAAAAATACTGCCAGCTTAGACTGCTGCCATATAAAATGGAGCTGTTTACTACTACTACATTCGTAATCGTCTTGTACTTAAAACATTTAGTTGGTTTAAAATCATCTAGTTCATCCGATTCCGAGTCAATTTCATATTTTTGTCGAAGTTTAGGGACAGGTATGCTAGAAACGTTATTAGGATATTCAGTTTAAAGCTTGCTTTTACTAGAAAACCCCAGGATTTTTGTTAAGCAAAAGTAGCAATCATCAACATGGTTCTGAGGTTCCTGCCAAACGACTTTAGAATTTACCTAAACTTAAATAAAACATAGGTAGAAATTATCAAAATAACACATTAGATTAGTGGGAAGAATTTTCATTCTTCTTCTTCTTCAGGTGCCATCTCCTATCGGAGGTTGGATATCATCATTGCCATTCTCACTCTATTTGCCGCTACTCAAAAAAATTCTACTGAGCTACAATTGAACCACTCTCCCAAATTTCTCAACCATGAAATTCTTCTTCTTCCGATATTTCTCTTTCCTTCTATTTTACCCTGTATGATCAATCTAACCAACTCATATCGCTGGTCTCTCATTATATGTCCAAGATATTGTAATTTCTTTATTTTTATGTTGTTAATTACTTCATAGTTTTGTCCGTCGCTAGAAATATTTCTACGTTTGTTTTTCTCTCCGTCCAAGATGTTCTCAACATCCTTCTGTAACACCACATTTCAAACGCTTGCAATTTATTTATGTGTTCTTGTTTTAGTGTCCAGCCTTCCAACCCATACTACAGCACTGAAAATACATAACATCCTAAAATTCTCATTCTTAGTTCTAGAGTGATGTCTCTGCTGCACAGAATGGTTTTCAGTTTTACAAATGCACCTCTTACCATTTCTATTCTCGTTCTTATTTCTGTTGTTTGTTCATTATTTGCTGTTATCCATGTGCCCAAGTATTTGTATTTTTGCACTCTTTCCAAATTCACACCTCGCAATTTTATGCTTGTTTGCATGTTTTGTTTTTTAGTTATTACCATATATTTAGTCTTTTTGGTGTTCATTTTTAATCCGTGTTGCTCGCAAACGTTATTTGTTTCGTTCACTAGTTCTTGGAGTTCTTCAGCAGAGCTAGCTATGATAGCAGTGTCGTCTGCAAATCTTATGTTGTTTATAGCTCTTCCGTTTATTATTATTCCCTTACTTTTCGTTAACAGTGCTTCTTCAAAAATCGATTCACTGTACACATTGAATAGGATGCATCCTTGTCTCACTCCTCCTCCAATTTCAATTTCCGGACTTGTTTCGTTATCTACTATTATTTGTGAGCGTTGATTCCAATATAGGTTAGTTATTATTTTTAAATCTTTGTTGTCTATGTTTTTTCTTCTTAGAATCTCGACTAGTTTTTCATATCTAACTTGATCAAAAGCATTCTCGAAGTCAACATAATAAATGTGTACATCGGTGTTCATATCCATGCACCTCTGTGAAAGCACATTAAATGCAAACACCGCGTCTCTGGTGCCTATACCATTTCTGAATCCAAACTGACTATCATCTATCCCCTTTTCAAGTTCTTTATAAATGCGTCCGTGTATTACTTTTAAAAACACCTTGAGTACATAGACATTCAGAACAGTGTAATTGATAATCAAAATTTTCCGCGCTCAAAAGATTACTATTTTTTTTTTAAGAAAAATTGGCCAGAATTTTAACAAAATATATCTCTTTATAAAACTAAAGCAACTCCCTATACATACATATATAGTTTCTCTTTTATTGTAACGCAACAGTCATGGAAAAGAGGTCAAGAATATAAAAAAAACTCTCATATTTAGCCCTACAAATTGTATTTCCCAAACGCAAAATAAATTTGAAATTTTCTAGGACTGTTTAAGCTTTAGTTACATATATAAAATTATTTTCTAAGAATGTAGAGTTTGCTACATTGTAGATATTTTATCTCTTGCTCGTAAACTTCTTACAAATCTTAAATTTTATTGCACCTTCTCCTAAAGCAAATTAACTTGACAAACAAAGTCTAAAGTTTTTAAAAAAGGTTATCAACCCACGCAGATTGGCGCCAATTGTAACTTGTAAATACAAGAACTTTAAATCCAATAATCGGAGATTCTGGAAGTAAAATGGAAAAGTGCATTCTTCCAACAATAAGTAGCAAGTCTTGAAAAAATCTTTACCCCTAAACAAAGTTCTTATCAAAGACAACAATACGTAATAATGAAAATTCACCCATTCTTATTTTATTAGGTATGTATGCGTGTGCGTAGAGTTGGGGTCTGTATACTGCGAACTGATAGATCTGTTGTGCTCCCCTACTGCTGTCCAGTTATAAGCATTATCGACAAGCAGGTGCTCTAGTTCTATTTCTCTCAGGAATCTTAGAATGTTGAACGGCTTCAAGATGGGTGCTCCCCTCCTTCGATTTGGTGTGTTCCCAAGAATCGCATCGTAGGGTTTTCTAGAGCGCTGCACTCTGAAAGGATATGAATAGAGGTTTCGTCTTTCTCACAGAATCTGCACTCTTCTCTTTCTACCAGTTCGAGGTTCTTCAGGTGCCCTTCAGGTGGCAATGTCCCGTCAGGACCCCTATCAGAACTCTGAGTTGGATTTTACTTCGACTTATGCATTCTTAAAATCTTATCCGGTCGTAGTTCCCCAGAAGTATCTTCGCTTTTTTTTTGGTAAATCATGGAGAAGGTGCAAACACACAATTTTTCGACTTTTTCCATGATTTTTTACATACCTCCTATTTCTGGGTCGTAGAATACGAATAAGTTGTAATTTTTCGCCGATCTCGCGTGGTTTTTCACTCATATAACTTGTATTTTCTGGTCACTACGTTTAAATTTTGGATATTTATAGTAATATACACAAACATTACACAATATTTAATCATTTTTTTAACAAAATTTACATAAACAATTGAGGAAAAATGCGAATTTTCACTAAAACGTATGAAAACCGTTGTCTTGTCGTTTTATACTGTTTCTAGGCACGCATGGTTGGTTGCATATGATTTAAATTCAAATATGTGATGCGACGTTGTCACGTTGATTTTAAATTTTGTCATGACGGAAAATTTGGTGGTTCAAATACAAATAATTGTGGTAATTTCAGTATTGTAGCGTACAATGAGGGTAAACGTGCAGCGTGGAGATGCCAAACATAAACAGACAGTTTGGCAAGCTACGTTAATCTAAAAATGAAAATCACAATTAAACTAAAATGAGCTGACCTGAGCTAAACTTGTCTAGATTCCATGAAAAAAGCAGTCAAGATCGGCAAAAAAAAACATATTAGTGTTCTGTGACCCGAAAATAGGAGGTATGTAAAAAATCATCAAAAAATTCTTCAGGTTAGTTCAGGTCAGTTTGGGTTAGTTTAGTTATTATTTTCATTTTTAGATCAATGTAGCCTGCCGAACGATCTGTTAATGTTTGGCAGATTCTGCACGTTTGCCCACATTTTAGGTTTTAATACTGGAATGACCACAATTAATTGCATTTACACTATCAAGTTTTCTATCCTAATGGAATTTAAAATCCACGTCAACGTGGCAACATCGCATCACATGTTTGGCTCTAAATCGTATGCAACCAACCATACATGTCTAGAAACGGTATAAAAAGGCAAAACCACGGCTAAAATTTGAAAGGTAGGGATCAGAAAATGCTAGTTATATGAGTGAAAATTAATTTTTTTTTTCGGAAGAGCCATGCGAGATCGGCGAAAAAAACATATTCGTATTCTGTGTCCCAAAAATAAAAGGAATGTAATAAATCATTGAAAAATTCGGAAAATTGTGTTTTTCCACCTTCTTCAAGACTTAACTTTTATTAGTCACAAATTCTTAGTGCTTTGAAGGCAGATACCTAGAGCTGAACTATTATTTTTTCATATCCTCTTTCCCCCGCAACAATTTTGACATTTTTGAGTGATATGGTCGTATTTTGCGTTACATCAAACTTCATTTATCGATCTAGTAACTTCGTGTTCGGAGCACTTAATAGGATCCATCCATAATCCGCAAAAGTATTATTCACCCTTTCGCGATGGAACGAATTGAATGAAAAACAACCTATCATTGGCATATACTAAAGGACGTATTAAATGACAACTCAATACTTGTAAAATGAAAATAAATACTTCTAATTAAACAAAATATCGTGGTATAAATAGGAAAGTATATGAAAATCCTACAACCCATTTTAAAAATAAACCTTTTAAACGAATCTTATAATTTTCTCGCCCGTGCCGACTATAAATAAGTTTGTTCTATAATTAGTAATGTCTATTTTAACATAATATTTATCTGATAAAACTAAGGAATTCCGGATGTCCTGAATAAAAGGGTTGGTCCAAAAGAAAAGGTCGGGGTCACGAAAACAATTAAAGATGAATAAATTAAAGATAAAAGGGTTATGTTATTATTCTTATATCCATTGTGTGAGTAATAAAATTATTAATTTTGTCTAAGGTTACAAAATTTTCAATATTTAAATTATTTCTCTTCGTCATGTTCTTCCTATGGTGACATACTACTTTACAGCCAATTTGCGACTGTAATGTAAAAGGCAGCCTTTGATTAATTTTTGGTCTATGAATGGGAAAATTATGGTCAAAACTTCCTAACACGTAAGATTTTTGAGTATTTTAATCACATTTTTTTTTAAAGTAATTTATAATATACCGAAGCGCGGCGTTGCTAAATTTACGTTTTTCATAAGCTGGGAAAATTGTGCACAATCGGGCAATACCATATGGGAGGTGTCTAAAGCTTAAAATAACGGAACTACTTATAGATGGCCAATGTATACGAGCAGTTCACTCTTAGCTTTTGAAACTTCCGATACACGATATTTCTAGAAAATACCAGAAGTATCGAACCGCTATAAAAACAGCTGGCTGGCAGTCGTATCATCAGTATTGGTTTTGCACAAGGTCAGTATTAGTTAGAGAAACAAAGTGCGCGAACAAGCCAATAGTAAAAGCCTTGTATTAGTGTTATCTTTCTATTGAATAAAGTTAGTTGACGCCTGTAAACGTAGTATCACATCTATGGACTGACGTAAGCGACAGTACAAAAATATATAAAGTACAGAAATGTGGCTGTGTTAACCCCGCGAATAATTTTTGCAGCACATGTGGTCACTTTATCCCTAAATCGTAGAAAAGGACAATTAATAAAATGACCAAAGTAGCTTATCATAAGTATTTTGGATGTCTCGTTGGAGATCAAGATCGTGCCTGGAATTCTAAGCATATACTCTAGAAGCATATCAAATAGAAGAAGGATATCTATCTAATCTGAAATCACTCCACATTTTGTAATTCTTAAGAGAAGTAGACCCAACCACTTATCAGTAGAAACATGATATAACAGATCTTTCAGATCGTGGTGCGCACATCCCTACAGACGCGGATCCAAGGGGGGGATCCCCCCCAAGAGCTTTGAGTTCAGGAAAATAGACCCGATTTTTCCTCTTATATATTAGTTTATTCAAGAACTAGAGAGAGTAATACAACTGTATTTTTATTATTTTTAATTTTATCATAGAAACCGTTTTAGGCACATTCAAACTAAAACGTAGCCTTTTTCTCTCAAAAAATTCTAAGTTATAATTTATATCCTTACAAAATACCTATTATCAAAAATACAAGAAGTTAAACATATATAAAAAAAATAAATTCGTCCATATAATATTAAAATTTTTTTAGGGCTATCGGTCATTTTATTATTAACTAAAAACATTTGTAGGACATTTTGCGTTTCAGTTTATTTATTTGTTAAATCATCTGCAGAACTACAATTAAACACTAAAAAGGGATTCAAATGTAATTAATTTTTATATGTTACAGAAAATTTAAATAATAAATTGTGTTTACGCTGCTAAACATTACGTATCTTATTCGTAATCAATGTCAGTGAAGCTATCTTGGCTCAAATTAATTATAATTGGTTCCTCTATATCACCGATTATGAGATCGAGTTCTCACATTTTCTTTTATTTTTTATTATATGAATTTTTCCCAATTTTCTGCAGTAACTTTATTCAAAAAAATCTTTCAAAAATTCAGTTAAATTACTAATTTCGTAACTCTACCTTTTACTTGAGAGAAATATTTCCTTCTCCAACAGACATTTTCCGGACGATCTATAAGAACAGATTTCCTATCTGGTTTTTTCCAGCAAAAATTAAGTTCTCTGAGCAATTTCCAGAACTCAGTTCGTTTAATTTCAGGTAAATCCCAATATTCATTGATTTTGGTTAGAATTTAGTCGACGGTAGGGATCTGCTTCTCATAATAAAATGTATGTACAACTCCTTTTATTGCAGTTTACATCTCTTCTTCCAACGAGGTTTTTCGTCTGCCTGTGATCGAATGTGGCTTGGTAGTACTAACAATTCCAGTCGTTTTTTTCTCCTTCAGTATTCGGTACATAGTAGATTTTCCAACTTCTGTTGGAACACATCTCAACAGAGCTTTTAACATTATTATCTAGATATTAATATCTTAAGGCATCATAAATATTCATCGTAATAAGTTTTTCGTTGAAGAAAAAATGCCCAGGTTTAACGATTTTGGAATAAATATAAATGCGGAAGCCATATCTTTTGGCTATCTCACTAATCTCAAATAATATATAAAAACAAGCACAAACAAGATAAATCGCTAAGGACACACTGTAAGGTGTACTTTGCACTGACAGAAATTAAAAGAACTATCAGAAATTTTATTGTGTTAGTAAATTTATAAAAGCTTATAATATTTAAATATAATTAGATTTACGGCAGTCCTCAGTTACCTGCGGCACTGGAGCAGGTACGTTGGAGATTTCGGTAACATTTTTATTACTCTATCTAGTTCTTGAATAGAGTATAGGAGTGTGTATGCTTGCGATAGCCCCTCCTCTTCCCAAGAGCTTTGAGTTCAGGAAAATAGAACCGATTCTGCCTGTTATATTAGGAATATGTATGCTGCTGCACTCCCACCCTCCCGTTGACAACTTGTTTTTCTTGCTATAGCCCACCCCCTCCAAGAGCTTCAGGAAAATAGACTCGATACTGCCTCTTATAGTAGGAATGTGTATGTTGCTCGCATCCTCCCTCCCTGTCGGCAACTTTTTTTTTCTTGTGATCACCCCTCCCCCTCTCCAAGAACTTCAAATTCGGAAAAATAGACCCGACCATGCTTTTGACACTAGAAATGGGAATTTTGCTGATGTCCCCCCCCCCCCCCGTCGACAACTTGCTTTTGCTTGCCATATTGTACTTTTGTGATATCACCGCCCCCCCCCCCCAAAGATAGAGGCTGGATCCACCCTTGCATCCCTATCTCCTCATATTTACATACATGTGAATCGATTGATAAGAGACGTAAATGCAGTAAAATTAGATTTATCAAAAATAACAAAACATAAGAAATGTAAAACGGAAATATAAAGAATTTTCCTTTCAGTTCACTACTATAGGTTAACTTTGAAACTGGTAAACTAAGTTTAGAACCCTGAAAATATGTTTTCGATGTCTTTTATTATCAAACCGGCAGTGAAAAATTTTGTTTGTTTTCGCAAGATAACTATTACTCTTACCGATTCCAGAGTTTTACCCTTAACGTCTCGGTATAAGAATTGATTGGTTAACAATAAAACAAATTAGGACAATAAACAAAAAAAAAACTGAACGGCCAACTAGAAAATTTAACCTAACTCCTTAATTCATTAACATGGTCTAACTTCAAAATGGGTCTAAGTAAATAAAAAAGGGTTTAAATTGACAAGGGCAACAATAAGTTAATTAAACTTTGGGCATTGAAGAATAAAATAATAAAAAAATATTTTTTCCTTTTATTAACAAACCGGGAAAAATGGAGAATTTAGTTTATTTTCAGGAGACATCTATATAAAAGTTTAGTAGCTGATATACTTAATATCAGTTTTAATAATATCATACTCCGAACCAATGTGACTAACTTGAAGATCTAAGTTTAATGGCAACTGGAGCGAATTTATAAGCTAAATATTTTTTATAAATCAACTTGTTAATTTTTTTTTTAATAAATTCAGTTATAAATATTTTTCTAGGACTTTTGGATATTATATAACATAATAACCTCTCTATTTTCTCTCAGTAAAAAAATGTCATACCCCAAACAAATGTGACTAACTAAAAGACCTAAGTCTAATGGCAACTGATTCGAATTGCATAGCTAAACATTTTTTGTGAATCAGGTTATAATTTTTTTAATTAATCCTGCTCTAAATATTTTTCTAGAACTTTTGGCTATTACGTTATACATCTCTGCTATTTTCTCTTAGTAAAAAAATTCTGCACAAAATCAAAATTGCCACTTTTAAAAAATGTACCTTCCTCAGTGATAAATAAACTTTTAATTTTTTCAACATAATATTAGCTCAACAATCGATTTCTTCGATAAAATTTATTATAAAAATTCTTGGAACTATGTAAAACAAAAAGAAAATAATGAAAATATATATTTATGGAAACTAGAGATTTCAGAACTTTAACTCCTGGAATTTCCTTTTATTATTGCAAAAATTTCTAGTAGTAATAAAACTATATTTTAATTAAACAAATGAATGAATGAATAAACAAAAGGTGGTAATGCTTGATCATCAATGTCTAGACCTCGTTGAGTCCTTTACATCCCACCATTATTCGATCTTGCCTAACGGCTTCCGGTAACAAAATTGTATCTTTATCTGTATCATTCTATTGAGTGCTGAAAACTCTCTCCTCCTCTAAATACCATCTGCACGTCCTGTTATCTACGACACCAATCTTAGGAAAATGGTCCTTCCAGTGACAATATCCTGTCAACAGTCTCACCACAAACGGCAGCTCTTTACTTTCTAAGAAGAGAAGCTCCTTAGTAAATCGTGTGTTAGGTCCAGTTAAATGCTCCTTAACACACCTCCTTCTAGGAGTTCCTCTCCACAATACAATAAATTCGCTCTTCAGCAACAATTTTAATTATAAAAACCACTGGATGACCAGACAGGGTTTAAACCACAGCAAGCTATTTATTGAGAATCCGGACCCGAAACTGGCAAGGAAATTACTACAAATGAGTAGAAACCAATTAAGGACTATTACGGGTATAATGACAGGACACATGGTCGTCAAAGTACATCTGAATAGAATGAATCTATATAACGGAAACCTCGGCTGCATACTATGTGGACAAGTCGAGGAAACGGCGAAGCATATCATATGTGACTGTGGGTCACTGGTGAGATTTAGACAACAAACTTTCGGGTCAGTAAGATTGGAACCGGGAGAAATACTCACTCGCTCCTTGGCAGGACTGTACTGATTGAGCCAGGGGGCTACGTTGACAGAGTGGCTGTAATGTCTAGGGTGAGCACAATAGGCCTACTCTGGTCGCAATGCATCCGGCTTTAGGACGGACCCGGGAATACCATAAAAAAAAAACAATTTTAATTCCCTTTTACTTATGGCAATTGGGGGAGGTATTTTAATTAAAACTTTTATTAAACTTAATACTTACATTTAAGTGTCCAAAATAATTTACGAATTTCTTATAGAAATTGTCTTATCTGGTTCATTAAAAATCATATTATATTCTACAAGAGAAAATAAAAATTATCTAATTATATTAATTAACAGAATATTAATTATAATTTTTTACGGTTATTACCTTTAAAAGATTATTTCTGCCTTATATTAAAAGATAACTTCAACCTTTTTCAAGCTTTTAATGGCCTTATAAGAGATTTAATTACGTAATAAATTTTTTTGACGTTTTTGAGTTAGCTGTGTCCCCACTGAAGCGACTTGTTGAAGTATAATTGATTAAAGCATTACTGGCAATATACAGGGTGTCCGGAAAAATGTGGGGAATCTCCCTGATATGAAAAAAACACGTGAAAGGAATACTACAAGTTCATATAAATATTTTTCGAATAGGTCTCCCCTTCGTAAATATGGGCTCCCAAAGAGCTGCAATGCAATCAAGTTTTTTACACATAATTATTGAACCACCAGGTATATTTCAATTTTTTTTTAATATAATATGTACCAGGTAAGACCCTTCAAATTACTATCCAAGAAAGTGTTGTAGATTACTCACAGCTGCAGGGACGGACTATATGTGATATTTATGCCCGATTTTTGTACGCCCTGTATGATAAGAAATTTGGACAACGTTCTTTACATACCTTTAACTATTCATTAAAAATTAAGTACTTCATTCATCTCGCTGATCCTAACCGTTTTCGAAAAAACGTCATTTTATTTACATCATGTATTGGGTGTAATTCGATAAAAGATCTTTGTTCCTATCAAATGTCCAACTTTCAACCTTATGAAAAAACAAAAGATTCGATCCAAAATTAGAATTTACCTTTTTAGTTAAAAACGTCTAATTTTGTGAATTGCAGTTCGACCTAGGTTCGCAAAAAATGTGCGTTTTATTTTATTGGCACCAAAAACAAAATATTGTTGTTGCAAACGTTGCTAGGTAAGAAAGAAATAACTATCCTGCATTTTAGAACTTGTCAACTTTCACATTGCTGACACATTGGTTCTTTACTTGGATTTACTGATTTTTAGATTTCGTGGTGAAATAAAATGTGAAATAATTCAAAATGTATAATACATGCTTATTGAGTGTACGATATGCATTTTATGAATAGTCTTGCATCTTGTAATGCTTTGGAAGCCAGGACGGACATCCTAATCGTACTCTCCCATTCAAACATTCAACGAATTAACTAACATCTAAGGGAGAATTGTAGGTGATTCCATTTAATAACGTAATATTATTAAATTTCTTCATAATTTTAGGAACTTTTTGGGAAAAAATATCCATATCATTTGCAAAAAGTGCATAAACTGATTCCTGAGGATTTTCAACGTAGAATGCAGTTTTCAAACTGGGTATTGGATCAGCAGCGAAATAATGTAAACTTCATTAGCACTATTCTCCTCACGCTGAAACAAGGTTTACCAAAAATGTTATCATAAATTTACACAACTCACATGTATGGGCTGATGAAAATCCTCATGTATCTATTGTTTTGCATCATCAACATCAGTTCCAATCAATTAATGTCTGGGCAGGAATCGTTGGAAATTTTTTGATTGGACCATTTGTATTGCCAGCACGACTGAATGGAGAACTTTATTTTAAGTTCCTCCATAAGGCTTTTCATGATTTGGTAGAGCACTTACTACTAGAAACCCACCGTAAGACATCCTACATGCATAATGGGGCACCATCTCATTCAAGGGTTGCTGGGCTGGAGCACCTGAATAACGTCTATTCAAACTGTTGGATAGGTAGACGAGGACCTATTATCTGGACTTCTCGATCTCCCGACCTAACGCCATTGGATTTTTACCTATGAGGACACTTCAAAACCTTGGTGTATTCCACTCTGGTCGATAGTAATCAGAAACTTCTACGGAGAATCACGTTCCACTGTGATCAAATAAGGAACAATGCTGATGGTGGCGGGTACAGCAGTCCTCAATTCGTTATGCCTGCGAGTGTATCAGACTTCACAGAGCCAATGCTAAATCTCCTTATGAAGTTTTCAACAAAGTAGTTAGTTTAACTTTATATTGAAAGTTGAATATGAAAAAATTCCTCTTTTTCATATTCAACTCGACATAATTAACAAAAGTAAATAAAACGAAGTTTTTTCGACAACGGTGAGGATTAGCGACATGAATGAAGAATGCTTAATTGGCAAGTCTTGAGAGACAACGAACTTATTAGAGGACGCATATTTATGCAAATGTGGGAAGCAATCCTGACCGCCATCCTCATTAATTTTTCTTATCCACAACTGCAGTTTTCTCCTACACCTGTATTCTCCCATAATTTCAAGACGTGCATGTTATTGCCTTGCAGGGACAGATTCAGGGCATTCAGTTTGTCAAATATATCACACAAATATGTCAGTTTTAGTAAAAAGTCTCATGCGGCAAAATATCTGGAGTTTGCATGACCTTCCCCTTCCAGAAAAGTGTGAATTTCTTAATGTAACTCGAATGCACGAGATAAGACACTTCCACGTAAAAGCTTTCGTGAACTGCAGCAATATAGCAGGGCTGTGAGTTCAGCTTCCATGTCTATGCAAAGTTTTCAGTGGCCTAAAACGTTGTCCAAAGTTCTTATCATAGAAGGCGTAAAAAATGGGGTCATGAGAGTCACAGCTAGTCCGTCTCAGTAGCTGTGAGTAATTCTCAACACTTTCTTGGATAGTAATTTGAAGGGTTGTACGTGATATACATCATATTAAAAAAAATTGAAATATACCTGGGGATTAAATAATTATGTGTAAACAACTTGATTCCAGCTCTTTGGGAGCCCACATATTCGAATGGGGGGCCTATATGCAAGAAGTTTTTATGAACTTGTGGTATTCCTTTCACGTGTTTTTTCATATCCGGGAGATCTCCCATATTTTCTTGGACACCATGTATAATTAGAAGGAATGACTCCATTTCATCAAACTGTTCTGACGCGAAAGCATACACGCTACTTTATTGTGGAGGTCCCCTTATGGAGTGCAACGAATATAAAGAATTGAAAAGTGAAAGGCTATTTTTTCTCTGTAAAAAATTCTCTAATCTCATGAGAGCGTCCAACATAATGTTTTGTTGGAGAGGATTGAGAATGAATTAGAAGTGTTACCAGAAATTTGTTGTCAAATTTTTTTGAAAGCTGAATACGTTTGTTAATTTACAAGTAATATAACTGTCGTGAAATTATAATACTGTACCTTATTTCAAACCTGCTCTCTAAACATATATTTATGGTCTTATTTGTGTTTATCTTTTCCATGTAGAAATGCAGAATAGCATAAATTTCTGACCAGAAAACAGTAGCAAGCTTTCCGAGAAAGTAACACTTACTCTGGCTTCTGTGATCTTACCATACTCCCAGCTTCAGGACTTTATTCCTCTATAAATCTAACTATAAATTACCAAGAACCAATTTTGGGAAAAGTACGCTATTCCCCCTAATCCTCTGAGGTAAAAGTGCATCGAAAAAGCAATTACGCTCAAAAACAGGTTTCATATAGTCTGTTTGCATAATAGACCAGGGCTTATCTGTTTTTAGGTGGATGTGAAATGGAACATGGAGATTTTTGCAGGAGAGCCTTCAGAATAACCTAAATAACGATAACTTTGATATGCATACTTTCAGAAAGTTGGGACACATTGTTTTTATAAATAGAAAAATAAAATTAACGAAAAAAAAAAAAACGTTTTTCTTCAAATTTTCTCTCGTATAACTTTGAAGATATTCATTTTAGAGGAAAGTTGAAAAGAAAAAAAAGTTTCATAATTAAATTTGCCATAAGATACTTTTGGTCGGAAATCTCGAAATATATTTCCCTGATTGCAAAATAGCAATAATTAAAAAAAAAAGGTAAAAGAAGCAATTTTTAATAAATTTTTTTCGACCATTTAAATTTCTCTGAGGATCTTCATATTAGAGCAAAGAAAATTTCATGTCATGATAAAATAACACGCTAAAATTCGTTAGGATCGAATTGATAGTTTTTGCACAATAAGTTTGCAATGCGATTTCGTTTACAAAAATTGACCATTTTTCAAGTTTGTCTGAGTCCAAAAAATCTCGTTAAATTATTTAAATTTCTTTTCGACATATAGGAGGAAACTTAAGTTTTCCAACGCTTTTTTCATAATCAAAATCGGATAATTTGGACGCCCTCAGGAATTATTTAAAGACATTGTTGATATTTTTGCTTATTAACAAATAGATTTTCTGGACGGATTTTCATTGGATTTTTTTTGCAAACATGGTTTGAAAGTACGCTTCTTTTCGTGGAAAAAAAATCAGATCCGTCAATTGGTTTCCGAAATACAAACTGTCAAAGTTGACAGCCTGTTACGGTGAATCTATAAACAATATCGACCTGATTTTTGAACCAAAAACTTTATCTTCCCGAGTTCTTTTTGATACAAATATTTAAATATTTATTTTATCGCAAACGACAAGACAAAAACGAACCCCATAAAACTACAAAGGGGAGTGAGACAAGGGGACACTATCTCGCCAAAATTGTTCACCCTAGTCCTAGAGGACATTTGTAAGGAACTTAAATGGGACGTCAAAGGTATAAACATCGACGGAATATACTTAAACCGTCTCAGATTTGCTGATGACATAATCTTAATAGCAAGTAATCTCCAAGAATTGAACAAAATGCTACAACAGCTAAATGACGTACCCACATCTGTAGGTCTTAAAATGAACTACAACAAAACAAAAATAATGAGCCACGAACAGGCAAACATTACAATACAGAACCAGAGGATAGAAAACGTCGAACACTATTTATACTTGGGGCATGACATCACACTAGGGAAATTAAACCAGGATACTGAAATAAAAAGAAGAGCACAGCTGACATGGGTCGCTTTCAGTAAATTTGCATACATCCTGAAAAATAATTCAATTCCCATAAATCTAAAAAGAAAAGTATACGACACATGCATATTACCGGTGTGTACATACGGATTAGAGACCATGTCCCTCCCAAAAAGTCCGCTAAAAAATTAGAAACAGTCCAAAGAGCGATGGAAAGAAGCAGGATTAGAAACACCGAGATAAGACGCAAAACGAAAGTCAAAGACATCGTGAAGGAGGTTGCAAAGATGAAGTGGCGATGGGCTGGTCACATAGCCCGATATGAGGACAACAGATGGACACGAAGAATCCTGGAATGGAGACCGAGGGAGACAACAAGACGCACGGGAAGACCTCAAAAGAGATGGGTAGACGACATAAGGACAATGGCGGGCAAACAGTGGATGAGATTGGCGAAGAGTAGAGAAAGATGGAAGCAATTGAGAGAGACCTACATCCAGGAGTGGATGGACAGAGGTTGACAAAGAGAGAGATTTGCAGTACATCGGTTTTAAAAAAATGATCAAAATCGCTCCATTAGCCGAGAAAATGATTTTTTTTTTCAGCTATGTATTTTGAATCTTCGAATTTCTTTCAATTTTGACAGTTTGTATCTCGGAAACCAATTTGACGGATTTAAAATTTTTTTTCACGAAAAGAAACGTCTTTTCAAGTACTTTCAAACCATGAATTGCAAAAAAATCCAATGAAAATCCGCCGAGATAATCTATTTGTTCATGAGCAAAAATATCAATAATGTTTGTAAGCAATTCCTGAGGGTGTCCAAATTGTCCGATTCTGATTTTGAAAAAAACGTTGGAGAACTTAAGTTCCCTACTATATGTCGAAAATAAATTTGACTACCTTAACGTAATATTTTGGACTCGGACAAACTTCAAAAATGGTGAATTTTTGTAAACGAGATCGGAATGCAAAAACGATCAAATCGATCCTAATGAATTTTAGCATGTTATTTTATCATGGCATAAATTTAATTACGAAACTTTTTTTTCTCATCAACTCTAAAATGAATACCCTTAAAGTTACGCGAGAGAAAATTTGAAAAAAAAAAGTTTTTTTTTCGTTAATTTGATATTTTTATTAATAAAAACAATGTTGCCCAACTTTTTAAAATGACGTATATCAAATTTATTGTTATTAAGGTTATTGCGAAGGCTCTCATGCAAAAATCTCCATGTTCCATTTCACATCCACGAAACCCCGATATTTTACAGATAAGCCCTGTTCTATACGGAGTGGTCAGCATCTTTCCAACACTCTCTTCCAGTTATATGAGTAAAAACCCCAGACCACTGAAACAATTCACAATTTGCCTATTCTCTCTGAATAAATGAAGAGTAGGAAGATACATTAAAACCTCCAGTGCCCTAGGAAGGCGGTTCTTATAGCAATTGTTTTTTCTACACAAGTCATTCTTTGAACATACAACAATGGCATCATTTATTTGTTTTCTAGTATTAGAAAAGGTCTCTTAGTTAAGAATCTGTCCAAATTTCAAATTGTCACTTTTAGCAAACTTAATTTTCTTGTTGAAAAATAAACTTGTTCTAAATTTAGTCCTACCTTTCTCAACGACAAATTAACCCAAATTAGAAAACAAAGAAAATACGGAAATGTTAAATAAAGGTCCTTACCCTGAACGGAAAACCTCGGATTCATCAAAGGCAACAAAAGATAAGAATGTAAACTGAAGAAAATAAGAGGTTTAAGAAAACGGTGTTATTCTAGGATTATTTGCGGTTGTTCGTGAAATGTATTATGTCCCGATTTATTGTTGAAAAGATTCGAGAACTTTCGAATTTTACGTTTAACCTGATTTAATATGAAATGGGATTAGAGAAGGCTCGTGGAATATTACCTCAAAGTTTGGGTTTCAGCTAAATTATAAATAAATACGCTGATTTTGAAAACTAACAAATTGCTAACTTAGAACACTATAAGACAATATTAATTCTCGAATCCATATAAATTGAAAAAACGGCCTCTTGAATAAGAAAGACGCTGCACATAATCTTCCTTCTACCTGGAAAATTCTCCTCAAGCCGGACCACTGTACCGACCAGGGGCGGATCCAGCCTCTTTGGGGGGGGGGGGCGGTGATATCAAAAAAGTACAGTATGACTAGCAAGTTATCGCCGGGAGGGGGGGGCGGTGATATCAAAAAAGTACAGTATGACTAGCAAGTTGTTCACGGGGGGGGGGGGGGGATACCAGCAAAATTTCCATTTCCAGTGTAAAAGCCAGGATCGGGTTTATTTTTCTGAATTTAAAACTCTTAGAGAGGGGGGGGGCGAACTAAAAAAAAACAGGTTACCAATAGGGGGAGGATGTGAGCAGCATACACAGATTCCTAGTATAAGAGCCAGAATCGGATCTATTTTCCTAAACTCAAAACTCTTGGTAGGCGGGGCTATCGCAAGAAAAATAAATTGTCAACGAGAAGGAGTGCCAGCAGCATACATATTCCTAATATAAAAGGCAGAATCGGTTCTATTTTCCTAAACTGAAAGCTCTTGGGCAGAGGAGGGGCGATCGCAAGCATACACATTCCTATACTCTATTCAAGAACTAGAGAGGGTTATAAAACTGTTACCAAAACCTCCAATGTACCTGCTCCACTGCCGCAGGTAACTGAAAACTACCTTGAATCTAATTATATTTAATTATATTTAAACATTATAACGTTTTATAACTTTACTGCAACAATAGAGTTTCTGATAGTTCAATTTAATTTCTGTCAGTGAGCAAAGTGCACCTTACAGTGAGTCCTTAGTGGTTTATCTTGTTTGTAATTGTTTTTATATATTATTTGAGATTAGAGAGATACCCTAAAGATATAGCTTCCACATCTATATTTATTCCAAAATCGTTAAACTAGGGCATTTTTTTCTCAAAGAAAAACTTATTACGATGAATGCCTTAAAATATCAATATCTAGATAATAATGTTAGAAGCCCTGTTGTGATGTGCTCCAATATGACAGGAGTTGGAAAATCTACTATGTACCGAATACTGAAGAAAAAAAAAAGTCTGGAATTGTTGGTACTCCCAAGACACATTCGATCAGAGGCAGACGAAAAACCTCGTTGGAAGAAGAGATGTAAACTGCAATAAAAGGAGAGATCCCAACCGTCGACAAAATTCTAACTAAAATCAATGAAGATCGAGATTTACCTGAAATTAAAAAAACCGAGCTTTGGAAATTCCTCAGAAAACTTAATTTTTGCTGGGAAAAACCAGATAGGAAACCCGTTCTTATAGATCGTCCGGAAAATGTCCGTTGGCGTAGGAAATATCTCTCTCAAGTAAAAGGTAGAGTTGCTAGAAATAACACAATTTACAAAATTAGTAATTTAACAGAACTTTTGAAAGATTTTTTGAAATAAAGTTACTGCAGAAAATTTGGAAAAATCTATATAATAAAAAAATAAAAGTAAATGCGGAAACTCGATCTCATGATCCTTGAGATAGAGGAACCAATTATAATTAATTTGGGCGAAGATAGCTTCACTGACTTGGATTACGAATTACTTACGTAATGTTTACCAGCGTAAACACAATTTATTATTTAAATATTTTTAACATGTAAAAACTAATTACATTTGAACCCCTTTTTAGTTTTTAATTGTAATTATGCAGATGGTTTAAGAAATAAATAAACTAAACGTCAAATGTTTTTAATTAATAATAAAATGACCGATAGTTCCAAAAAAAAATTCGCTTGATATGGACAAATTTATTTTTTTTATATGTTTAACTCCTTTTATTTTTAACAATGGGAATTTTGTAAGTATTTAAATTATAACTTAGAATTTTCTGAGAGAAAAAGGCTACGTTTTATTCTGAATGTACCTAAAACGGTTTCTATGCTAAAATTAAAAATAATAAAAATAGAGTTGTAATTTGTGTTAAATATGTCAAAATTATCTATATTTTCAAATGTATGTGAATTATTAAAAAATCAGAAGAAATAAAATAATATTATAAAAACTTTTTATTTTAAGTTTATTACCGAAATAATATTCTATGCCATAAATACTTGAAATAGTGATAAAATAAACCTCTTTCCGACGCCTATGACAAGGATTAAAATCCTTTTTAACAATTCACACATCCAAATATCTATTGTTATCCAACCCAAATAGTCCATTATTATAGACCGATATTTTTGATTATAAAATTTCTAACCCCTTTCTATGAAAAATATATGTGTCTAACAGATTTTGCCAAAGACACCGAACTAAAGAACACAGGTATTTTGCGAAGAAAAAAATGGGTTAAAAATGATTTATTACTCTCTCTAGTTCTTGAATAAACTATAGTATAAGAGGCAAAATCGGGTCTATTTTTCTGATCTCAAAGCTCTTGGGGGGGGGGGTAATAGCCCCCACCGCCCCCCCCTTGGATCCGCGCCTGGTCCCGACACGGAACCTTAGTCTAAACTGTCACCACCAATGAAACTCCAAACGGGAACGGAGCTAACGCCAATCAATCGGTACGATCTACGATTCTCATACAAACAGCAAGCACAGAAGATGACAAATGAGATTTTGGCGAAGCGTCTGCAAGTTTTTACAAGAAATCAAACGAATGGATGAATGTATTCCCTACTCCAGTCTCTCTATGAAAGAAGGTGGAAAAATTTATTGCAGATATCTGAAAGTTTTAAGTCGTAGGGGGCACCCAGTAGATGATAAATACGTAATAAAGTACAGCTAGATCAGCCCTGTTTTTTTATAAACAACATCCAAAGTCGGAAAAATCGATTTTCCGTCAGTAGAATTCTTCGGTTACATTTTAGAGAAAACTTGTCCAAATGAAAGTTGTGGGTATTGAAAAGACCTCTAATTTCATTTATTACACGTCAAAATCCATAAATAATTTATCGAGATAATGGCAAAAAAACACAATTTTTGCACTATTTTATAAATGTTAATAACTTTTTCAAGAAAAGCCGAAAGTGATGTATAACCCCTTAATGATAAGGCCGTTATGTCTTTAAAACTGTGCGAAAGCTGGACCAAATCGGTTTGGTAGTTTATGAATAATCTTAATTGTTTATCCGAAACACTGAATGTTCAAACGATTGTCCTTGCCCCGAGGATGATTCTACAGATATTTGCAAAAGCAGAACGGATTCTTTGAAGTTCAAACTACAAGCAGAGATGAAAAAACGATGGATTTTTTAAAAAAATTGTTGTTAAAAAAACCGTTTAAGGAAGGGGTTACCTTTTTTACGTATAAATAATTGGAATAACTTTGTTAATTTTAATGACAAAAGTTTGTGAATAAGTGAACACGTTCTTTGCAACAATTGTTTTAAAAATCCATCGTTTATTCATCTTTGCACCTTCAAAGAATCCATTCCACTTCTGCAAATATCTGTAGAATCATCCTCTGGGCTAGGACAATTGTTTGAACATTCAATGTCTGGGATAAAAGTTAAGATTATTCATAAACTACCAAACCGATTTGGTCCAGTTTTCGCACAGTCATAATGACATATAATGGCCTTATCATCAAGGGGTCATACAATACTTTCGGCCTTTCTTGCAAAAGTTATCAACATTTATAAAATGCAAAAAAGGTGGTTTTTCGCCATTATCTCGATAAATTATTTATCGATTTTGACATATGAAAAAGGTCTTTTCAATACCCACTACTTTCATTTGGACAAGTTTTCTCTAAAATGTAACCAAAAAATTCTACCGACGTGGATATATTATTTCATTTATACACGGAGTTGCATATAGTTGTACGTTTGCTGAATGTGATTTCGGCACTACAACGGCATAATGTGGATATATCCACTGCTATTGCATCTCACACGGAGGAATCCGTGAAAGCCGCATAAACATATATACGCCATCCGACGGGAGGTCGGCGAAGCAGCGTTCAGTGTTGCATGCCTCCTTCCGATCTGTCCGTTGCACAGACAGGTGCATGTCGGTACCCTGATGAGTCTAATAGAGACGAAAGATGTACCTCTGTCGTATCACTGTGGAGGGAAGGGGAAGTTTTGACTTTCTTCCCGGTATGGTGGTACAGGTGGGCCATCATGTCGATGGTGATGGAATGGGATGGATTGTGTTTTATCGCAATTTATTCAAACTGTGCAACCTCTAACACGGAAAGGATATGATTGGAATGAAGTTTGCATTTACTGATCGCAATTTATTTCATTTATACACGGAGTTGCATATAGTTGTACGTTTGCTGAATGTGATTTCAGCACTACAACGGCATAATGTGGATATATCCACTGCTATTGCTTCTCACACAGAGGAATCCGTGAAAGCCGCATAAATATATATATATATGTATATATATATATATATATATATATATATATATATATATATAGAGAGAGAGAGAGAGAGAGAGAGAGAAGAAGATATCCCCACAGGTAAAAATCAAACGGCGTTAGGTCGGGAGATCGAGGAGGCCAGGCAATAAGTCCTCCTCTACCTATCCAAAGGTTTGGATAGACATTACTCAGGTGCTCCCGGCGGGGTTTATGTGGTAAATGCTATTTAAATTAATTATTAAATTATAAAAAGCGTTCTGGAGGAATTCCAAATAAAGTTCGTGTCGGCAATACGAATGATCCAATCAAAAAATTGCCAATAATTCCTGCTCAGATATTAATTGATTGGAAATGATGTTGATGATGCGAAACAATAGTTTCATGAGGATTTTCATCAGTCCATACATATAAATTGTGTAAATTTATGATACTATTTTTGATAAACCCTACTTCATCCATGAAGAGAATAGTGCTAATGAAGTTTACATTATGTCATTGCTGATCCAATAGCCAATTTGCAAATTGTATTCTATGGAGAAAATCTTCAGGAATCAGTTCATAAAGGTTTTTCAAATGATGTGGATATAGCTGCGCTGATAATTTTCGAGTGGTTGTTAAAAAAGTGTCATCTAGAGCATTTAAAATATTTTCCTCTAATTACAGCATAAGTACTGTTCTTCTCCGACCAGCATCAGTAATTATGTTTCAAAAATTTCCTAAAATTATGAAGGAATTTGATAATATAACTTTATTAAATGGAATCGCCTACCAATCTCCCTTAGTCGTTGGTCAACTCGTCGAAATGTTTACTGATCTGGAAGAGTACGATTAGGATATCTGCCGTGATATAAGCTCCTGGCTTCCAAATCACTGTAAGATGCAAGATCATATATCAGATGCATATCGGCATACTCAGTAAACGTGTGTTCCATATTTGGAACGCACATTTTTTGCCAACCTGGGTCGAACTGCAATTCACAAAACTAGACGTTTTTAACTAAATAGGTAAACTCTAATTTTGGATGGAATTTTTTACCATAAGGTTGAAGGTTGAACATTTGATAGGAACTAAAATGTATCGAAATACGCCAAATACATGATGTAAATAAAATTATGTTATTTCGAGAACGACTAAAAATACCGACATGAATGGAGTACTTAATTTTTAGTCAATAGTTAAAGGTATGTACAAAACGTTGTTCAAAGTCATCATACAGGGCGTAAAAAATAGGGTCAAGAGTGTCACAGCTAATCTGTCCCTGCAGCTGTGAGTAATTCACAATACTCTCTTGGATTGTAATTTCAAGGGTCTTACCTGGTATATATTATATTAAAAAAAAATTGAAATATACTTAGTGGTTCAATAATTATATATAAAAAACTAGATTTAATTGCAGCTCTTTGGGAGTATTTCTTTTACATGTTTTTTTCATATCCGGGAGATTTCCCACATTTTCCCGGACACCCTTTATATACGAATACAGTGTTGTTGCGCCACAATTCAACTCAGATTTTAATTCAATTTATTACCTTTATCTAGTACCACTAGTTAGAAGCAAATGTTTTAACGAATTCTATTTAATTATAGCTCTTATATCGAGATTTTCACTTGACCTTTTCGGGTCAATTCACAGCAAAACAAACACTTTTGCTTAGTATTTGTCTTTCCACCTACCAGTATGCTGGGCTCACGAAGAACAAATATTTCATTAAAAACTGACCAAAATTAAATGGATTTAAGATACAATAGAGAAGTCGTTTAACATCAGTTTGTAACGCTGAACTTTTTATAAGTGAGATTTTAACTTTTGTGCATATATTATAGATTTTTAGAATACATGAAAATTGAAAGTATTTATTTATATTTTGGAATGCAATTTTTCCCTGGGGTTATCATTTTATTCAAAATTTGTATATTACAGTTCTTCTTGGTTCCGTTAAAACATTTAAAAGTTGTGGACAATCAAAATAAGTAGCTATGTTTTGAAATATTTCATTGAAATTTAAACCACATATCATGTTCTCTATAATATTATATCTTCTTCTTCTTCTTTCTCAGCCCATTGACGTCCACTCCTGGACATAAGCCTCTCCGATGGTCCTCCACTGGGATCTGTCTCTCGCCTTCTGGAGCCAGTCTTTTCCAGCAAACTGTCTTATATCATTTACAAATCTGCGTTGTGGCCTGCCACGATTTCGGTTCATTTCTCGCGGTCGCCATTGCAGTAATTTACTCGTCCATCTATCGGGCTATTGTCTAGCTATGTGTCCCGCCCATTGCCACTTTAGTCGTGATATGCGTTCAATGACGTCAACTACTTTGGTTCTTGATCTTATTACTTGATTTCGTATTTTATCCCGTAACGAGATTCCTAACATTTGTCTCTCCATAGAGCGTTGAGTGACTCGGAGCCTATTTGCGTTTTGTTTGATTAGTGTTATCGTTTCCATGCTGTAAGTAGCAACAGTTGAGACACACGTGTTATACACTTTCCGTTTAAGGTTGATTAGTGTGTTTCTATCTCTTAATACGTACTGCAACTTACAAAGGCAGCCCATGCCAGCCCTATTCTCCTTGTTATTTCCGCCGTTTGATTTTCTTTACCCAGTTTCATGACGTGGCCTAAATAGATGTACTCTTGGACATTCTCTATGATTTCATTTTGAATCACTATTTGTACATTTGCGTCAGGGCTCATTAACTTAGTTTTCCTCAAGTTCATCTTAAGTCCCACTTTTCTCGCCTCTTCATTGAAATCTTGAAGCATTTCTTTTAGCTCTTCTGAGTTGCTAGACATGACAACAACATCGTCGGCGAAACGAAGATGACTAACATAAGAACCGTCGACTCTCAAACCTTTCTCATCCCATTTAGTTTTTTAAAGACATCCAAAGCTAGCGTAAATAGTTTCGGAGAAATAACGTCTTCCTGACGCACACCTCTCATAACGTTTATTTTTTCGGTATTTGTGTCTCCGTCGATTTTAACTTGTATAGTTGCGTTTATATATATATATATATATATATATATATATATATATATATATATATATATATATATATACTGTATGATAGTGGTATACCTGGATTCAATTCTAGCATTATTAAGTGATTTCAAGATCGCCCATGTTTCTATAGAGTCAAAGGCCTTGTGAAAATCTACAAATGCCAGGTGTATAGGAATGTTATATTCCTCGGTTGTTTCTAGGAATATGCCACGTTGATTTTTTATAAATTTTTAATATATAAAATTTCGATAAAAATATTTTTTTCAAAAAAGAAAATAAAAATTGTTTCCCTGTGCTACATCTTAGCTATTACCTTTTTAAATTTTTGTTTTCAGATGATACCTGACGAGAAAAGAAGGATTTTTAAAAGACGATCATATCTTAGGCATTTTTTAATTTAGTTTTTTTCAAAATTTTTCATAAAAATCCTCTTTGTGTATATTTGTAAATTAAAAATATGTTTTTATGTTTAATGGCTGCGTCAAAAAGGATCGTGTGATCTTTTAAGTAATAGTTTAAATTTTGTTTTGTTTCCGTTTTTTATTATTATCTTAATTGTAAAAAGTCCATTATGGGTGACTTAAGACTAATTAATATTGCTAGTTGTATGTTTTATGATGAAGACAAACTGGAAATTATATGAAAAATAAGAGACCAAGGTAGAAACGCTCAGTTGTAAGTCATCTAATTATAGTGTTGAAAATACTTTGGAATACGCCTCGAACGGCAGTTCAAACAAATAGCGAGCTAAATGAAGTTCGTGGTATCAGAACAGGGCTCCTATCGATACGCTCTCGGTCCGGTAAAATATTCTTACAGGAGAAACAATGAACCTATTCACACTATCGGTTTTGCGGATATTTCGATATCGTAAACTATTTTTCATTTTAAAAAAAATTATCGAACTGAGAGTGAACCGAGGTCGTATCGAGAGCGGCACCATAGGGAGAATTAAGCCTAAGTGAGAGTGCAGTTAGCAGAACATTGAAAGAAGATGGTTTGAAGCCTTGTAGGTCAATATACTCATCAAATTTCCAGAGACGCCAGCGACTAGTGCTTGTTCGAGAGCAACAAAAAGAAAATCAGGGAGATCAAGTTCTATTCTGATTGAATTAATGGATGGTAGGAAAATATCGACATTCAGGGGAGCGAAATGAACAATTAAATTTTACTTTTACTGTCTCCTTCGGTGATGGATCCATTACGGTGGCGAATGGCATTTATTTCAGGACACACAAAAAGTTGATAGTGACTGATGGAAATACTTTAACTACAGATAGGTCCATAAGGTCTGTTCTATAAGATCATGTGATTCCTGTTGTCCTACGTAATTGAAGAAATATCCTTTTACACCCAATAATGTTCGCCAGCACGTGACTCGTTTTACAACTGATTTTCTAAATCAAGTGAAATTACCGACAATGAATTGACCTGCATATTCCCCGGACTTGAACATATCTGGAAAAACTAAGGAGCCAAGAATTCCTGCTGTCCAGAATACAGAATAAGTAATAGTTGCTCTAATTGAAATACCAGTGGATTTACGTCAAGAAATGATCGACAACATCATCAGAAGTATGGAAAGGTGGTTAACTCCAGTCATAATGGTCCTTGGGGGAAATTTACTTTAATAAAAAAAATTCTTGTAATATAGCTTGTAATTAAATGTTAAAAAGCATGTTAGACAGGCTTAGTGGGCCAGAATTTGAGAAAACGGCCAAAATAATTTTTAGTTAAGAAATTGAAAGTAGAAGGTTGGCTATAGTAACGTTTCTATTTAACCTCAGTACTATGAACGGTCAGTTTTTTCTTTCTAAAGTTTCGTCTCAAGTCGAAGGCAACAGTGTTGTGGTTGCGTCACGCCCAGTTACATTTGTGCGCCGCTCTTTTATTTGACACTGGATTGTCGAGAAACAAATATAAATGATTATAAAATTGGGCTAAACAGAAAGGCAGTAATATATTTTCGCCATACTCTGGTGTGTAAATTACAAAAAAAGTATATTATCCCCATGACGAGTATCTAACTTTTACTAAATGCCGAGGTTAAATTCCACGGCTTACTGGATCATACAGTGGATTGAATTATACTGCTTCAATTAGACGCCCTTGAACAAATCGATAAATTAGATTTGTAGATATGAGTTTCATTTGCAAATGGGGCTTCGATGGAACGTCAGGTCAAAGCCAGTACAAAATGAAATTCACTGATCCGAATATTTCTGATACAAACTTATTCCTAACCTCTCTTATTCCACTTCAATTATCAGGTATTAATACGCAAACTCAACAAAAACAGATTGTGTTGTACAATTCCAAACCCTCCTCTACTATTAATTGCGGGCCTCTGAAATTTGAATTTATTAAGAAAACCGAACAAAAGACTTTAACGAAAATAGAAAATTATGAACTCGAACTAGATAAGTTCCACCATATAAAAGAGTTTTCTTTGCCACCCAAGCTTCAGTACAGTACAACTTATCTATGTTGATGATAGACGGCTAGGTGAATGTTTTGGCTGGAGCGAAATCGGTTCAATGTTGTTACTTTTGCCAAACAACATCTCAGTTCAACAACATTGATACTGTGTCCCAGTAAATATAGAGTATTTCAAGCTACAACTGTTAACTCTACACGCATGTATTCGATTATTCGAATGCTGCTTGTATTTGTCGCATCAACGTGACACACAGTAGTGGCAATACCGTAAGCAGAAAGACAAAGAGGTGAAAGCACAAAGGCTACCATCCAACAGGCCTTTAATGAGAAAGATTAGGACTTCTTGTTGACATGCCAAAGAAAGGGTTAGGAAGCACTAACGATGGCAACATAGTGATGAGTCAGCCATTATAACAAGAGTAAAGCGAAAACTGATCCTCCGATTTCCCGTCATTTTGCAAACTATTGGAAGCGGGCATTAAACTGCAATAGAGAAGTTTTGGGAATACAAACTTCAAACAGCAAGATTATGCTTAAAATGATATTCTTGGTACAACATGCCAACGGGAATCCACAAATTACTTACTCCATTGACCAGACATCATAGGTTTTGCAATATTATCGATAGGTAAACTATCGAAAGATGCACAAAAATCAACGGACAAGTTAATAAGAGACTATCGCCTAGATTTTGCCCGAAAATCCTCTCGAGAAAAATATGGAGGATGTGTTCCAAAACTTTTGGCGTCGATAGATCCTTACACTATTTTTTGACATCGTAAGGATTCGGACAACAATTCGTACGTATTGGAGAATGAGAAAAGAGCTGTTAACAAAGAAGGCAATGTTTAAAAAGTTCTTTTTATTATTTTTATTACAGTCGTATTATTTATTCTTTTGTGTAAATCAATAAATATTATTTTACTTACAAATTAGTTGTATTGGTAATTGTTAAGAAGTCCTAAGCATAGACGAAAAAGTACTTTTGCCTTTTTAACGATTATCGATATCCACGTATTTATTATTATAGTATTATTTTTAAAATACACCTTGGACTCAAGCGCAATATTTTATTCATGGAAATACAATTATTCTTTTTATTTTATTTTTAAATTGCATATTTAACAGCTATTGAACCACATTAGACGTTTTTTAAATTTATTTTCATGATTTTAAAGATTCAGTCTACCATGTGGGATCCGATTTTTATTTTTAATATCAAATCCGTGCTTTCAACCCACTGTGTTTTGATGACCCCCCCCCCCCCCAACCATCTTTGCTGGAAACCAGAAAGCAGGCTACGATACAACAGTATGCTCTATTTTACTTCTTCAACATGGCTAAACGGGTTGTCCGTCTCTTTCTGTTACATTCCCATTATTTAGAGGTTCTGTTTTGAATTTTCCACACCTGTATATTTGTTCCTTCAAATTTGCGGGTGTGTGTAGGTAAACGATTAAAATTAACAAACAGCATTATTCGGTTGTTTTTTTTTCAATTTTCAAATGTTTTTAAAAATAGAAAATTATCAACTGTGACACACACTTTTGTTAATTACAATATGAAGCGGTTAATTAATTGTTTCTGGTGGTTAGGCAGATTATTTCGTTGGAGGGTAAATTATAACATTAATTGCATCCGAAATCCAATATAAACGAACATAAACAATCTGCGGCGGTTATTATCAAGCATTACTATTTACACAGTAGTTTAAAGCAAATAGTAATTTTCAGCCAGATTAACTAACAAGTTTTCAGACTTAGACTTGGTCTAGTTCCTCTTAGTTAGACCTTTTAGTTGATATAAGAAAAAATTAAAGATAAATCTCTAGATATAAAGTTTTAGAATCGGTAAGAAAAAATGTTATTTGTAGCAGCGCGCACGCGTCTTGCCATCTTTTGAGTAAGGTCATAGCTAGTGTTGCAATTTTGTAAGGTTTAATATTTTTTGAACTCGTAGTTTTATTAGCCGGTAATTTTGGTTCTCAAATTGCTAAATTGTTTGTGTTTTATTCAGAAATTAATTTTGAATTTTTAGCTTTAATTATCGTTTTAAATTTTTTAATTATTACGATCTTGAAGCTTACCAGGGTTATGCCGATGATGTAGTCGTGATCGCAAATTCGAGAATACTCTGTATGACATAGTTCAAAGAGGGCTTGAATACACTAGGGAATGGTGCCAGATTATGGGATTAAACATCAATCCCACCACAACCACCCTAATGTCCTTCACAAGAAAAAGAAACCTCAAAATGGATGGGAATGTTATTGAGTGAAAGTCAGAGGTTAAATATCTGGGAATGACCATAGATAACAAACTCTTCTGGAACAAGCACGAAAACGAAATAATTAACAAGGCTACAAAAGTCTGGATGGTCTGTAGGAACTTTGCGGGAAAAAGATGCGGTACAAACCTAAAAATCCTGCAGCGGATGTACACTGCAATTGTGAGACCAATCATCACATATGGGGCAGTGATCTGGAGCAAAAGAACAATCTGGCTACTACGAGAGCTAACCACTCGAAAGTTTAAAGACTAGCTTGTGCGTGTATAACCGGGGCAATGAAAACGTGCCCAACAGCCACCATGGGAGTAATCCTAAACCTCACACCTCTACATATACTGGTAGAGAGTATAGCGAAGAGGACAATTTACAGAATGATGAGAGATGAGGTCATAAAACGAGGGCCCAATCCCTTATCTGGGACATGCCCGAAGATAAAATGAAAAACAAATTCAACTTTGTGATAAATCTCAGCACAAAGTTGAGTCACAAAAGTGAATGGGACAGAAACACCATTGAACCATTGAAAAACTCAACAAGAAATCCATTATATGGTACACATTTGGCTCCAAAATAATGGCGGAAACTGGAGTGTATGGATCCAGCACTAGGCACTACAAAAGCTTGGGTAAATCACCAAGCATTTTCCAAGCATAAATACATGCCATTAGGAAATGTATTCAATTCAACAAAGAAAAAGTCACAGCCAAGAGATTATCATCATGTCGGATAGTCAAGTGCGCCGAGCTCTCAAACTATCAACCCCAAGATGATCTGGGAATGCCTAGAGAAATTAAATGATTTGAGTAAGAAAAATAAAATCACCCTCATCTCGGTACCGAAACACACTGGGATAGAGGGGAAAAATAGCAGATAGACTCATAAGGAATGGGGCTAAGATACTATTTCTGGGGCCAGAGTCTTTCTGTAGAATCATTAGCAGCGTAATGTTGGAAGAACTAAAGATAGAAGAAGAAAGTAGGAGATCCAATTATTGGACGTAGCTGCAAGAATTGAGACCAACGAAGACACTTCTTGGGTACTACGACCAGGAGATATTGAAAGAATGCATAAGCTTTAGTAAAAACCAACTCAGAGTTCTGACAGGGATCTTGACGGGGCATCGCCATCTGAAGGGACACCTCAGGAAACTCGGGCTTGTAGAAGGAGAAGAGTGAAGATTCTGTGAGGAGGAGGAGAAAATCTCTATTCATATCCTTTCAGAATGCAGCACTCTAGAAAACCCTAGGTTGCTTTGTTTCCTTTGCGACTGATCGAACGAAGAGTGTCGCAGAACTGAAAGAGAACAAGTCTTAGAATATCTGTTAGCGATTACAGATAAAAATCATCTATTTTTATATATTTTATCAATAGTTTTGGAAAACAAGAAATCTACGATTTTGTCTTTTTGATTATTTTTTTATCCTAGCGCTTAAAACTAAATTTCAAGACTCAGATATTTAATTGCAGGATTTTAAATACATGCCAATTCAAGATTTTAAAAATAAAAATTTAGATTGAACATTTCAGATTCAGAATTACCGAACTCAAATGGCAGGTTATTATAACGCTTAAAACTAAATTTCAAGACTCAGATATTTAATTTCAGGATTTTAAATACATACCAATTCAAGGTTTTAAAAATCAAAATTTAGATTGTACATTTCAGATTCAGAATTACCGAACTCAAATGGCAGGTTATTATAGCGCTTAAAACTAAATTTCAAGACTCAGATATTTAATTTCAGGATTTTAAATGCATACCAATTCAAGATTTTAAAAATTAAAATTTAGATTGTACATTTCAGATTCAGAATTACCGAACTCAAATGGCAGGTTATTATAGCGCTTAAAACTAAATTTCAAGACTCAGATATTTAATTTCAGGATTTTAAATACATACCAATTCAAGATTTTAAAAATTAAAATTTAGATTGTACATTTCAGATTCAGAATTGCCGAACTTAAATGACAGGTTATTATAGCGCTTAAAACTGAATTTCAAGACTCAGATATTTGATTTCAAGATTTTAAATGCATACCTATTCAAGATTTTAAAATTTAAAATTTAGATTGTACATTTCAGATTCAAAATTACAAATTTCAATTGGTAGGTTAACTTAACGCTTAAACTTAAATTTTAAGATTCAGATATGTAATTTCAAGACTTTGAACGCATACCTACTCAAGATTTTAACATTCAAAATTTAGATTGTACATTTCAAATTCAGAATTATAGATTTCAAATGACAGATTACCTTAACGCTTAAAACGAAATTTCTGAATTCAGATATTTAATTTCAAGATTCTAAACGCATACCTTCTCAAGATTTTAAAATTCGAAATTTAGATTGTACATTTCAGATTCAGAATTACAGGTTCAATTAGTATTTTGGTATTCTAACCTAGCCTGTCTAGAGAAGCTGTCGTAAACCAGATGGTCATCGCACGATTTAAATTGAAAGGGTGAACGTGGAAGTTAAATAATGTATTATCTGGTGACGATCCATCAGTAGCGGATTTCAAAGTATTGGTTAAAATTTGTTAATGGTAAATGATAAAGAACTACAAGATATTGAAGTGCCCTTATATTCTCCTCCAGAGAGGTTCTAAATATACAGAAACGTATAGGGTTTTGTATTTAAAAAAAGTTATCCTCGAATGGTCAAAAAATTTTGGAGCAACCAGGGCACAAGGAAATATGTTGACACAAGTTACAGAATCCTGTTTAAGTTTAGAATGCTGATTTAAATCTGTTTTCAAACAATAATGGCAACAAAAAGTAATCGATAATATAGTCAATGGAAAGTATAAAATCTCATGATGATATGATTGTCTACATTATTTTATTACAGATAAAACTTATTTCAACACTAGGTATTTCTAAAATAATCTCAAGGTGATCGAAAAACAGCCGCAAATTTATTTGTCGTTAAATCTAAAATACAAGCTGTAAAAAGTTCGTTTATTATGGAACAGATCTCGTAAAAGCAAGCAATTCAAAGATGACACAACCTAAGCCGAAGAATAATGGTTTCTCATTTTCTAGGGCTGATTGCTTATGCGGGTACACAAATCGTACGAATATCAAGGAAAAGGGTTAATGTGTTTCGCTATATGTCGATGTTGTTGGAGATTATCTTACAGCAACTTAGAAAATGGGTTACATGACAATTTGATGCTACAGAATCAAGGATATATTTTTACGAAATAGTTCTACTTCCATTCTTTTTATCTTCTTTCATAATTTTATGTATCTAAAAAGTTAGTTTTATCTAATTGAGAACAAGTAAATATATTATATTTCTATTTGCGTTTTTGCTGAATTTTGTAAGCCAGCTTAAAAAAAATAGCAGGTTTTAAGTTCCACCCACTTATATATTTCTTATGTTTTTTTGCGTATTTTGATAGGAATGATGACAAATATGTCGTAAAAATATATACCCAGTAGACTTAATGCAAGGAGGTTAGAAACCAAAAAGAGTAACTTCACGACTAGTATCTAATTAAAAGGACATGCTTGATAATCTAACAAGAAATAGGCTCATGTAGATGCTGGGTTACTCGAGTATACACTGAAACGAGGAAGTAAGTCCTTTGTTAAAGATGGAGTCGGCGGTCAATAGAGGAGGATAAAACTGTTAACCACATTCTGAGAGAGTGCCCTCGGGGATTGAGTCAGAAACATTTCGAGGACACAATAGGATCACTCGAACGAGTGCAAAGGAGACCAACTACGAATGACTTATAGTCATGATCGGATATAAAGGGCCCAACGAAAATAGAGTATAACCGATCCTATTTATACATTCAGTCATTCAAAAATCACTAAATTGTTAGACAAAATATTTTAACGGATAACTTTTAATAATGATGAAATATTTTTTGAAGTCGGCGCCAAAATTAAAATTTATAAAAAATATCTAGCCACATAGACTTAGAGTTTTCTTAAAAACTGCCGATTTACTGGCAATATTAATTTAAACTTTTAAAAATAACAAAAGGTCTCTTTAACATGTTGTAATCAGTATTATTGTAATGGAACAAATATTAATTATTTTTTACACCATCCAATGTGAACTATATTCTGTTAAAATGAATAATTAAATAGTCACTCTGTGAATAGATTTCCCGTGGGAATAGGGTAGTTATATTTTTTATCACTATCGACGAAAGTCTAAAGAAAAAATAAATCAGTTATCGAACTTAACTTTTATTATCTTTGTTGTTTAAATGTTTTCTAAAAAATAGATAAACTCAGTAAATTTATGAAGACATAAAACTTAAAGACCCTTTCTAAAATTTGGCTATAAATCTGTCGAAATAATCCTACTCTGATTATATAAATAAAACCAGACGTGATAAGGGTAGTTTTTAAAATATGGTATATGAAATACCGTTAAAATGTATTAAAAATTGAACGATTTTCCTATTATTAGGAAACAAAAGAATAATCAAACAAACTCATTATCCTGGAATATAACGTTTGACCTGTGAAAGGAATCTAATATGGCGACTGTTTTTCGTGATTGCAAGAAAGAATGAATTAAATACCAGCAATATGAATAAAAGGGCACTCAGGTTTTTTCACAGACGTTATATTATCTTATTCCTTTAGTTATAAAAAGAAATAGAATAGTTTTATTAATTGTGTTTATATAAAAATTAAGATTAAGACGCTCAGAGGCCAATTCGGGAATCGAGAATCCGGTATAGAATAGCTAACGCCCTCAGCACGTAACGATCGAAACTTTCGAACTTTAAGGGAAAGAAATTGACGTTTACAAGGTTCCATCGACTGATATCGGTACAAATGGAAATCAGAGGGGTGTCGAGGGGGTGTAAGATTCGAAGACACACTTTTAAGGAATAGTAAATGTCACATTTTGAATGTCGTTATAACGGTACCGTGAGTATCAGTGCCGTAGAATAATTACGTCACGGGTATAATCGTCGGGAAAGAAGGTTATCTTTGTTTAATTTGGGAAACTAATGGATTATCGTGTGTTATTTTAGTGGGGCTTTTCGCGAGTTTCATACGGTTCGATTAAGTAATATAAATAGCTGTTTTTTCGCGTTTTATTTCTTTTTTCTGTTCAATATATTAGTAAGCTCTTTATACGTGTTTTTCTAAATTGGGTTTTATATTTTTGGTTATTAAATAGGCCAATAAGAGCAATTCTGTTAGTTTTTTTTTGAATTTTTATTAGGTTTAAGTTTCTCACTGTAAATAATTGGTTTTTCTATTTATTTTTGTTAAATAGATTTAAGTGTTTTGAGAAACTTGTTTTATTCAATTTAATTAAAACCTTCACGCGAATTAACTTGCGGGCGTGCTGTTGCGAGACCTACAAAACAGGAGATGTTTTCTGACCAACTAATTAGCAGCCTTTTCTGAGTCCTGAAGTTCTGAGTCATGGTTTTGATAAGCTTAAATAACCGTAGTTGTTTGGTACTAAAGCTGCAAGAGAGAAATTGAACGACCAGACTTCCAGAATGTGTTTATTACTGTGAAATTTAATTATAGGTTATCAAAATAGCTACTAATTAATATGAGGTAAAAAATGATTATAGATTAAATGATTAACGCTACCTCAGTATGTCATTTACAGCAGCCTATGATCAAATTTTGTCACATTATTTTACTGATGCACTGAAACTTTAATTTGAAATATATGAAGATATTGCATATTCTCCAGCCTGTGAATTGAAAATAGGTCCTTTTATAACGTTAATCTGTCACAGAATGGGAAGTATTTAAGTTGTAGGCAGGATCAATACAAGAGCGCCTATATATGTTTTTCGTTTCTGCAAGCTAGAGTATTGTTTTTAGAACATAAGTTCGTTATATTTTTTTGAATGAGATCTTTAATTTAAGCTATCACGAGATTCATTTGGTCAATTAGTTATCACAAAAATGCCGAAAAACCATTAAAAATGGCTATTGTTTGCAATGTTAATAACTATTGCAAAAATACCTTTTTAATAATATTATTGCTTTTAATTGAAGCTTTCTTAATTTTGTATCGCATGAGCTTTTATAAAAATTGATCAGTTCATTTGTTGCTGAGATATATTAATTTGTTTATCCCGAGGCGCTTAACGTCCAACGTCATCACTTATTTATTTATAAATATTTCAACTAGTTTAAGCGCTTATTTTCTTCTTTAAGAAATATCTTAATAATTGAGTTCAATAAAAAAATTATTATTTATCGCTTTGTTTTACAAGTGCTGTAATTTTAATTGTCGATGCAGAAAAAATTATTTGTTCTGTTCAGCCACATGTGGTAGCTGCCACGATCAATCTTACTTAAATGTTGAACCCAATGTAAATGACGACGATTTGTGCTACTTTAATGATGATATAATAAATCCATCCTATTTCTTGACGCAGAATGGGGTTATATAGGAATTAAAAAAATAATTTTACATGAAATTACAATCATCTTTCAAAATAGCAGCTGAAGCAGTTTGCAGCAATAATTTGTATATATTTTTTTTTAAACTTTGTATTTCCCAAACGTCCAATAAACTCTTGTTGAAACAACCCAGATACTCGCAAGTTGAACTGGATAATCTATTGAAATTAATTAGTATTCAGATAGTTAAACAGCCGGACCTTGGCTAATCAATTTTCCGAGCGTATTTACCTGAAACAGAATAATTTAATTGGGTGGTCAAGTCTTACTTAATAGTCAATTAAATTAAAATATATTTGAAAGGGCCCGTTAATCCTTATTCACGATTTATTAGTCTTCAAATTTATTGGATCTGTTAACAATTATTTCCCGAAAATTATTTGCATCTTGAGAATACGTTTTCTTCTTGCTATAAATCAGAAGATAAATTCGTTCCTCGGTGCTCATCATCTCCGGGGTGTAAATGTTACACTATGTTAAATTTATATGGATGGTATTTATACTTTTTCAAAATTCTTTCAGCGTCAGATTTTGCTACACCAACTTCTTCCTGTATTTTTTACAGGATCATGAAGATGTTGCTGCTGCGTAAAATAACACATTTGTTTCTTTTGTCTCCCTGTCTTCTTTGATGCAATTTTGGGACGCGGCTGAATCAAAGATCCGTGTTCAACTAGATTTCTTTTTCAACGAGCAAATATATCTGAAAAGAGTTGCCTTCCTTCTGCATACCTAATATGAACAAAAACGATACCCAAATATGAGAAGCTATTTTAGTGATAACGCTTTAAACACATTACTTTTTGAAATATAATTAAGAAGCTTCTTAGGGACTTTCATTGCTTCTTATAAAACATACTAACATATCATAATTTTAATAATTATCATAAACGGTCATTGTAAATGCAAAATAAATAAAAAGTAAAATAACAACATCAATGTACATAATGAAAATACTTCATAAATAATAACAATCTGACAAAACTGTCAAGTTTTGAACATTCGTTTTCATAAAATAACCATGGACTACTATTACAAATAAAGTAAATTATTGCAAGTATCGAATTATGAATTTTGATCTTGTTTCTCAAAATAAAATAAACACATTATATATTTTTGAAAAGCCTAAATTATGCTTAATCAAAATATAAAATAGTATACAGCGTGCTCTCTTTAAAAAAATCATAAGTTTGGTTAAGATCTCAAAAACTAAACTTTTTAGAAAAAAACGGAGTACGCCACTGAACTCTACGTAAAAAGCTCTATGAAAACCAGTTTTTACCTTTTTGATAAATTAATGCATAACGGAAATACGAGATGTGCCTAAAAAAGGTATATTTTCAAAATCATCCTGTAGATTAAAATCTAACAGACCAATTTAACATCGGAATCTTTCATTTCGTTAAAAAGTAGTACACTAAAGTGAAAACTGCAAAAATCTATCTTTGATAATAACTCCAGTACATCCTAAAAGTGTCGAAAATTAAACATCCCGTACGTGAATAATATGTTATTGAGTTTTAACTTAATGATAACTATATTTACGTTCCCCTCCCCAGTATCATATACCTTTTCTCCCCTACCTTTAAATATGTCTTCAAATATGCAGTTAAATATGTCGTATAATATTTTTATTTGGTACGATAAAGTCACGTTTACTAATTTATAAAATAAAAAAAAAATGTTTAGAATTTTATCTCCGATGTTTCAATATGTTTTTCCATAAAACAACCATTTTTTATGATACAATTTTGCTGGTACATGCTTTCAATTATGTCAAAGACAGACGTACCACAAGATTACAGCAACAACTAACAATCTTACAACTGCTGCGGAACCCTAATATAAGGCGTGTCCGACACGCACTTGTCCTATTTAAATTTATTCAATTTATTTAGATAAAATTGGTCATAATTAACAACTTTTGCATCTCAATTTTCAAATTGAATCACTCGTATATTATTATTAATTCTTTAAGTAGAAAAAAACATCTATATTTGTGTACTTAATATGTCCCATAACGACGTATATGTTGTATAACATGGATAAATCGGATATCCAGGACTCGAATTGCCGATCAATCAATACCCGAGGGATCCAAGGGGGCGACAGTTCTCCTGTTAGCCAATATAAAAGTCTATGAAGGCCACCATCTTGAGGTCAATGCAATCTTATCTCTTTCCGCGTCAGCGCGGCCTGTGAGAATTCAATTTTCACGGAAAATGCAATATATTTCCTGGAGGAGGTTGGAAAATGGGGTAACGTAGGTACATGTAAAGCTTTTTAAATTTTCTGTTTTCTGCTATAATTATACAGTGCGAGCCTAAATTGTCCTCCCAACGCTGACTTTTAAATTAAAAAATACAATTGGGATGTTGACTGTATTCAGATAAAAATATAATTTTGACACAAAATGACAGTTTCCACAATAGAAATCCTAAAAAATACAATATTTTATTTTATCTTTAAGGAATTTTATTTTTATTTAATAATAAAAATTTAGTTAAATCTCCTTCAAATCACGTGAGAATGAACACCAATCAAAGTGAATGATGTCACTCCGTGCTAACGTCATCACTGACATTCCGTCCTGATACGGTTATTCTTTTGAATTCAGTTCTATCACTTGAAGTAATCATGATCACTTCAAACTAATAACAAGTAAATGCATATTCAAAAAATATGAAGTTATCAGTTTCATTTTTTTCACTTTGATCATTTGCTCTAAAGGATACAGCCAACGTCATAGCTGTCACGAACTTGACATATACAGTTTTTGGTTTTATGTCACATTCGTTATCGCTGTCAAGGGCTACGTTGCCTAGTCAATATTTTATAGTAATTTTCATGTAATTTCCTCGAAAAGTGCTTACTACTTCCTTTGAAAACGATTCTAAGAAGTTTTCCCATGATAAAAAGTGGATTTATTAAGGTAAATAGTGCGAATTTGCTGGGAATTGATTGTTTTATGGTGGCCAATTTCTTCGCAACAAACAGTAACTTTTGCTCTGCTGAATTTAGAAATGTGAAGACTTTCATGTAAGTAATTTACCAAGGATTATTATCTCCGCAACCGATAATGAATACATAATAATAATCACAAGTATTTATAAACTCAAAACTAAAGCGCTTGGTTTCCGGGTCGCACTCAAACACCCGAGACTAGTAATGATACTTTCCAAAAAACGGGGATCATTTTTAATTGATTCCAAAAAGTAAAGGCCTTTTCCTCCTGAAATTATTTTGTTCTTGCCAAAGGATTTTTCGAACCATTTTTGTACAGATTTTTCTGATGTCCAATTCGTTGGTTAAAATCTGATTAACGGTGATGTGAGTCAAATACATCTCCGTCTTGATCATTTTGACTATCGTCGGAACGTACAAGATCTCGGATTATGTCAACATTTTCACCGATTGTTGAAGATGAAGGCCTTCCGCTGAGTAGTTCGCCTTCATTCGGCTTTCTACCTTCTAAAAATGCTTTAAACCACCAAAAGATCTGGACCCTTGACAAAACGCCATCTTCGTAGGCCTCCTAATGTTTTGCAAAGGTTTTCATTGTACTGTGTTCAAGCAAAACCTGATAGCACACAGTTACTCAAAAGTGATATCACTCATTTTTTGGACTTACTAAAAAACTGTTTAACGAACTTCACTACGCACCACCAAATGGCTCTAGCAGGTTCAAACTCACACTGAAGGACAATTATATGTTCACCTGCCCCCCCCCCCCCCAAGTTCCGCATCTTAGGTTTGTCAGATCGATTGCTACACTGCTATTTTGCCAACTTTCCTTGTACTTTGACTTTTCAGAAATCCATTTCACCTTTCAAAATATCTCTTGTAGCACAATCCTCTGTGCAACAATTTTTTAAACTTTCGGTGTTTAAGTTAAACAACTACGTTATTCATAAACTATTAAACCGATTTGACTCAACTGTCGCACATTAATAAAGACTCATCATGGGTTCATTATTCAGGATCTGTAACTAATTTTTGGCTATTATTGCCAAAGTTGTCTCGGTTAATTGTTCGATTTTGATGTAACCACAAAAATTTTACGGGCGAAAAACTGAATTTTCCAACTTTGTTTTAATATTCCCCCCCCCCCTAGGCCTTAAAATACTCAAATATCTGTAATAAATTTTTGCACGAAAACGTCCGAAATTTCGTAGCCAAACTGCACTAACTCCCTGGTCAGGCGCGGATCCAGGGGGGAGGCGGAGAGGGCGATCGCCCCCCCCCCCCCAAGAGCTTTGAGTTAAGGAAAATAGACCTATATACCTCTTATACTATAGTTTATTCAAGAACTAGAGAAAGTAGTAAGTCATTTTCCCCTTTTTTTTCTTCGCAAACTACCTGTGTTCTTTAGTCCGATGTATTTAGCAAAATTTGTAAGACATATATTTTTCATAGAAATGGGGTAGAAATTTTATATCCAAAATACCGATCTATAATAATGAACTATTCGGGTTGGATAACAATAGATATTTGGCTGTGTGAAGTGTTAAAAAGGATTTTAACTCTTGTCATAGGCGTCGGAAGGAGGTTTATTTTATCACTAAGTATGTATGGCATAGAATATTATTTCGGTAATAAACTTGAAATAAAAAGTTTTTATAATATTATTTAATTTCTTATGATTTCTTAATAATTCACATACATTAGAAAATATAAATAATTTTGACATATTTGACATAAATTACAACTGTATTTTTATTATTTTTAATTTTGACATAGAAACCATTTTAAGCACATACAGATTAATACTTAGCTTTTTTTTCTCAAAAAATTCTAAGTTATAATTTAAATACTTATAAAATACCCATTGTCAAAAATTCAAGAAGTTAAACAAATATAAACAAAATAAATTCGTCCATATAATATTAAAATTTTTTTTGGGCTATCGGTCATTTTATTATGAATTAAAACATATTTAAGATATTTGACGTTTCAGTTTATTTATTTCTTAAACCATCTGCAGAATTAAAATTAAACACTCAAAAAGGGATTCAAAAGTAATTAATTTTTATATATTATAGTTAAAATTAGACCTACTTATTTTTATTTCTCTTGCACTGACATCTTAATTTAATTTACTTTGTGTGCTATTTTCGCTCAAATTAATTATAATTGGTTTCTCTATCTCACCGATCATGAGATCGAGTTTCCAAATTTTCTTTTAATCTTTTATTATATAGATTTTTCTCAATTTTCTGCAATAACTTTATTCAAAAAAATCTTTCAAAAGTTCAGTTAAATTACTAATTTTGTAAGTTGTGTTATTTCTAGAAACTCAACCTTTTACTAGAGAGATATTTCCTTCTCCAACGGACATTTTCCGGACGATCTATAAGAACAGATTACCTATCTGTTCTTTTAATGTCAGGTAAATCCCGATCTTTATTGATTTTTTTCGATGGTTAGGATCTGCTTCTCATAATAAAATGTATGCACAACTCCTTTTATTGCAGTTTGTTATATATGTAATTCTCCTTTCAGGCAGAGAATATGAAAAATATAAGTACAAACAGTTTATTTCCTGCAAATGTCGCTCTGGTCCTCTCTCCAAACGCGTTTCAATCACCTCATGATCTCGTCAGTGGAGCTGTATCGGACCGAGAGCAACATTAGCAGGAAATAACTGATATATGAACCATAAATTTCTAGGTATGTCGGCAGGATATTACACCTGCCGTCTACCAACTTCGATATCAGACTGAAAAATATCGCCAGTCGAACGACATCTATAAATCAACGGAGTAAGGTGAAATTTTTAAACAATCAAAATTTCAGTAAGAAATAAAGGAGTCTTTCTGCCGTATTTAAATAGTTTATTATATATGTAATTCTCCTTTCAGGCAGAGAATATGAAAAATTAAGTACAAACAGTTTATTTCTTACTGAAATTTTGATTGTTTAAAAATTTCACCTTACTCCGTTGATTCATAGATGTCGTTCGCCTGGCGATATTTTTCAGTCTGACATCGAAGTTGGTAGACGGCAGGAGTAATATCCTGCCGACATACCTTGAAATTTATGGTTCATATATCAGTTATTTCCTGCTAATGTTGCTCTCGGTCCGATACAGCTCCACTGACGAGATCAAGAGGTGATCGAAACGCGTATGGACAAAAGACCAGAGCGATATTTGCAGGAAATAAACTGCTTGTACTTATATTTTTCATATTCTCTGCCTGAAAGGAGAATTACATATATAACAAACTATTTAAATGCGGCAGAAAGATTCCTTTATTTCTTATTGAAATTCTGATTGTTTCAAAATTTCACCTTACTCCGTTGATTCATAGATGTCGTTCGTCTGGTGATATTTTTCAGCCTGACATCGAAGTTGGTAGACGGCAGGTGTAATATCCTGCCGACATACCTAGAAATTTATGGTTCATATATCAGTTATTTCCTGCTAATGTTGCTCTTGGTCCGATACAGCTCCACTGACGAGATCATGAGATGATCGAAACGTGTATGGAGAGAGGACCAGAGCGATATTTGCAGGAAATAAACTGTTTGTGCTTATATTTTTCATATTCTCTGCCTGAAAGGAGAATAACATATATAACAAACTATTCAAATACGGCAGAAAGATTCTTTTATTTCTTACTGAAATTTTGATTGTTTAAAAATCCTTTTATTGCAGTTTACATCTCTTCTTCCAGCGAGGTTTTTCGTCCGCCTGTGATCGAATGTAGCTGGGGAGTACTAACAATTTCAGTCGTTTTTTTATCCTTCAGTATTCGGTACATAGTAGATTTTGTAGCTCCTGTCATGTTGGAATACATCTCAACAGAGCTTTTACATTATTATTTAAATATTGATATCTTAAGGCATTATAAACATTCATAGTAAAGTTTTTCGTTGAGAAAAAAAATGCCTTGGTTTAACGATTTTGGAATAAATATATATCTCTCTCCATATCTTTTGCGTATCTCACTAATCTCAAATAATAAATAAAATCAAGCACAAACAAGGTAAATCACTAAGATACACTGTGACCGTGAGCTTTAAATTCAGAAAAATAGACCCGACCCTGCCTTTTACACTAGAAATGAAAATGTTGCTGGTGCCCCCCCCCGTCGACAACTTGCTTTTGCTTACCATACTCCCAAAGAGAGAGGCTGGATCCGCCCCTGTCCCTGGTAAGAAATGTATTAGATTCAATAATTAACTTCATCGTAATCATTTAATCAACTTACTTTCAAGCAATAGTCAGTTCTATTTTTCCAACAGGTCGCTATTTTATTTTTAAAAGATAAAATAAAATTAATATGCTTATTTAACATTAAAAAAGATACACTCATTAAAGTTTAAAACAAAAATATATCCGTACGTTCATTTAATTTAAAATAACAAAAAATGTTGGTAAATATGCTAAAAAGATATTATCTTTTCCTAATTCGTAAAAGGAACGCTAATCTATTTTATCCGTGGTATACACTAAAGATAATCTACTTTAGATTACTTCCAACACCGCGTCGTTATGGAAATTCAACTACCTGCCTTTTTCCTTTTTGGAACAAACAAAGCCGAGTTTCCGCTGAAAACACTGCTTTGTATCAAAAAGCAACTAGAGAACGTTTGCGTATTAAATGTCTTTATTAGGCACACTAACATAATTTGTGTTATAAGTTGTAATCCTGTGACACTACAAAATGTCATGTAATAACAAGGAAAAACGTGTCTTAAGTTTCAAGAAATAAATATGAAGTTATGGTGGAAGGAATAGGATAAGCTAAAACCAAATAACACAAATTTCTTAACAAAAATTTTAATACTTTCTTTGGAGAACATTATAACGAAAGATACATCATAGATATTTGCTTAGATGCATTAAAAATAATCTTGTATATATATTCTTAAGTTGAGTGCAAATAACTCCCACATCTATTTATATGAGCAGTGGCGGCTGGTGAACTGAACTGAACTCAAAACTCTTCGGTGGGGGGGAGGGCGGTCGCATGCATACACATTCCTATACTCTACTCAAGAACTAGAGAAAGTAATAATGCCGAAACCTCCAACGTACCTGCTCCAGTGCCGCAGGTAACTGAGGAGTGCCGTAAATCTAATTATATTTAAATATTATAAGCTTTTATAAATTTACTGTAACAATAAAATTTCTGATAGTTCAATTTAATTCCTGTCAGTGAGCAAAGTACACCTTACAGTGTGTCCTTAGTGATTTATCTTGTTTGCGCTTGTTTTTATATATTATTGCAAATTAGTGAGATACCCAAAAGATAAGACTTTCACCTCAATATTTATTCCAAAATCGTTAAACCAGGGCATTTTTTCCTCAACGAAATACTTATTACGATGAATGTTTATGATGCTTTAAGATATCAATATCCAGATAATGTTAAAAGCTCTGTTGAGATGTGTTCCAACATGACAGGAGTTGGAAAATCTACTATGTACCGAATATTGAAGGAGTAAAAACGACTGGAATTGTTAATACTCCGCCATGTTCGATCACAGGCAGACGAAAAACCTCGTTGGAAGAAGAGATGAAAATGCTGGGAAAAATCAGATAGGAAATCTATTCTTATATCGTCCGGAAACTGTCCGTTGGAGAAGGAAATATCTCTCTTAAGTAAAAGGTAGAGTTGCTAGAAATAACAAAACTTACAAAGTTAGTAATTTAACTGAACTTTTGAAGGATTTTTTTGAATAAAGTTGCTGCGGAAAATTGGGAGAAATCCATATAATAAAAGAATAAAACAAAATGTGGAAACGCGATCTCATGATCCTTGAGATAGAGGAACCAATCATAATTAATTTGAGCGAAGATAGCTTCACTGACCTTACGAATTAGATACTTAATGTTCACCAGTGTAAATATAATTTATTATTTAAATTTTTGTTTTTGTTATATTTTATTGCTTAATGTTGTTTATATATTTTTTATTTTTTTATCTATTTTTATTTTAGCGTGTCTCACTCTTTAATTTTATATATATTTAATTCCAATTAGCCGTAATTTTTTTATTATTTTATATTTGTATTTGTGTCTTTTTTTTAAGCGTGTAGAATTAACACATTTATTTTATTTTTTGGAGCTGTTGGATTTCCATATAATAGAGTAAATTAAATTAAGATGTCAGCGCAATTGAAATAAAAATAAGTAGGTCTAATTTTAATTGTAACATATAAAAATGAATTACATTTGAATCCTTTTTTAGTGTTTAATTGTAATTCTGCAGATCGTTTAAGAAATTAAAAATCTAAAACATCAAATGACCTATAAATGTTTTTAATTAATAATAAAATCACCGATAGCCCCAAAAAATTTTTAATATTATATGGACGAACTTATTTTTTTATATATGTTTAACTATTTGTATTTTTAAAATGGGTATTTTTATAAATATTTAACCTATAACTTAGATTTTTTGAGACAATAAGGCTACGTTTTAGTCTGAATGTGCCTAAAACGGTTTCTATGCCAAAATTAAAAATAATAAAATACAGTTGTGATTTATGTTAAATATGTCAAAATTATCTATATTTTGTAATGCATGTGAATTATTAAGAAATCGTAGGAAATAAAATAATATTATAAAAACTTTTTATTTTAAGTTTATTATCGAAATAATATTCTATGCCATAAAGACTTGGTGATAAAATAAACCTCCTCCGCGTAGGACAAGAATTAAAATCCTTTTTAATACACTCCAAATATCTATTGATATCCAAGCCAAATAGTCCATTATTATAGACCTGTATTTTTGATTATAAAATTTCGAACCCATTCCTATGAAAAATATATGTGTCTCATATATATTTAGCCAAAGATACCGTACTAAAGAACACATGTAGTTTGTGAAAAAGGGAAAAAAATGATCTATTACTCTCTCTAGTTCTTGAATAAACTATAGAATAAGCAGCAAAATCGGGTCTATTTTCCTGAACTCAAAGCTCTTGGGGGGGGGCGATCGCCCTCATCGCCCCCCTTGGATCCGCGCCTGCATCGATACCGATGGATAAACAAATAAAAGTCTTTAAAAATTAAGTTAGTATAAAACAAAGTAGTGTATTGTAAATAACTAAATATAAAGGAGGTAGCAATTTTTAAAAATAAAGCAATCAAAACAAAATGCACGTATAACTTACTGTGTGAATTATTTATAAAAAAAATCTATACGCCGATCTTTCACACCAGCAAATTTACCAATAACCAGCTGATTGATATCAGGTAAGCTTTCGATAAGATCCCTTTCTTCAGAAAGCATTGCCAAAACAGATAGTCTTTCTTGGCTCATAGTATTCCGTAAAAACGTTTTTATCCGTTTAAGGGTAGAAAAGCACCATTCTGCTTCAGCCAATGCCATCGGAATAGTAATTAAAATTTTTAAAAGTTTGAGAATTTCATTAATGTCTCACTTAGATCAATGTTTTGCGAAAGCTAGTCATAAAGTACAAGAAGTCTCGGAATTGATCTAAATTCTTCTGTTTCATATATGACGGTCACTTCTGTACGGAGTTTTTGTTTGATAAAAAAGCGGTAAGCCGTTTTTTTATTAATGATAAACTAACCTTCTCCTAAACGAAAAGTGCTGTACAAATTATTAAGTCCTTTAAAAATTTTATAATTTGTAAGCTATTTATGTGTTAAAACTTAAATATATATATATATATATATATATATATATATATATATATATATATATATATATATATATATATATATATTTTCTTGATTCTTGAACCATAGATTAGATCGTTTTCTTGGGTTTAGATTCTTTATTTAACAAGAAATGCAAAACAATTGACGTTTCGCCCTTTATTTAAGGCATTTTCAAAATTTTTGTTTTATTTTCCTTCCTAAAAATATTTTTATATAATTAAAACATTTACACAAGAAACATATCTACAATTTTAAAAAACAAACAAAACACTTTAAAACAGTATTTAAATTTTTAAAAAATATTTAATTTTACCGATACACACCTTGACATTTTGTTACTTTATTAATAATGAAATTCAATCTTTACATCGTCTATTGAGGATACATGGAATGCGAGTGTGTTTTATTTTTTATATTTTATAATGCACAAAAAAAAAACAAAATAAGGTATACGTTTACCTTTATGTTTAAGAGAATATTCAATTCTTGATTCTTATTTGACAGGACCGAATACTTTTCTTTAAATTAGGCTTGTGTAAATATGGCTCAAATTTCCCATATCTGTTCTGTCGTTAACAGTGTTTTTATCTTTTTTAATTTCAATCATTTCCTTTATCTGTAATTTTTGGTAATTCATATCTTTGTTTTTTATTATGGTACTGTGATAATCAAAAGTATGTTTTTCGTCCTGTGTGTGTTTGTTTAACGCTGTTGAAGCGTTTTTCGTATATATATATATATATATATATATATATATATATATATATATATATATATATATATATATATATATATATATATATATATATATATATGTATATATATATATATATATATATATATATATATATATATATATATATATATATATGGCCATTCAATCTGTTATTCAGCAATTGGCTCGTCATGCCTATATATGTGTTGGGACAATTTGTGCAAGGGATCGAAGTAGTGAACATAACCCGATTCGCTCGATCCCCCCACTCCTCGACCTTGACCTTGACCTTGCTTCACCCCTCTTTGGCCCCGCCCACATGACCTTGTCATTGACCTTGAAAGTGCACGTGTGCTTTGGCCTTGGCCTTGTGTTCAAGGTTGTGTGTGTGACCTTGACCTTGACCTTGGTCGAGACGACCTTGACTTTGTTGAAGGTCATCTTGGGTGTGTGACCTTGAAGTAGTTATTTGTGCATTGTAATAGTGTGGGATGATCTTGAAATGATTTTGACCTTGCAAATTGTTCTATAAATTGTGTGAGTCTACTTGCATTCATTCAGTGTGAAATGTCAGATACGGAACTATCTAAAGAAAAAATTATAGAGCAAGTCGGCAGAGTAATTTGTTTATATCAGAGTAATTTAAAAAGTTTGTGTGATTTTGAAGAGAAGGATCTAGCATTTTTTTCTCTCGAATATTTAAAAACTTGCGTTGATACGCTGAGTTTACGGCAAATTTGGGATAAGCTGCCAGCGTCATATCGGTGTAACAAGGAACTACAGTTAAGCTTACCCTGTTACATTCACTATGAACAAATATATCGTCATCATATAGATGGGCCACCACCAGCAATAAAAAAGTGTCGTGAATGTAAAAATGAGTGAATAATATGAATAGTGCTTTGCAAGAGACAGTAAAAAAATTGGGCGATGAGTTCACTGAAACGGCTAATAATTATTTCAATGATGCAATGAAAAGTCGAGCAGAATGGGCGTCGCGCTATTGTGATTTGGCTTATGAATATGAAAAGGCTGCGAATGCATGTCGTAAATATTGCAGCAAAACAATAAATTTACAAGACTTTGTTCGTGAGATAAAAAAGTTGGAGTTTAGTGACTGTTTGGAAAAACTGATTAGGTTCATTGCAGATCCGGTTGTGTTAGATGAAATTAGAGTGTAGGACTTAAGTTTAACGTAGTAGTAGTTAATATGGAAAGTTTAGTGCGAGAAATGTACGAGGAATTTCTAATTTCTGCAGCCTGTTCGGAATTTTACGCATATGAAATGCAAGATTCGGAGGCTCAGGACTTTAGTGTATTTTTTAAGTATATGGACCATGCCGAAGTGTGTCTTTTAGCTAGTATAGTTTGTAAGAATTTTCTTAGATATAAAAACAAACAATTATTATTGAACAAATTAAGGAAATTAGGTTTAGGTGATAATGTTAAACGCATAGAAGAATGGCAGAAAAAAATCAATGAATAACGTACATAAAATGTAGTTATTTGTTTCATTATATTTTGTCCTTGAAGTTATCCTTATACCAATTTAAATGTGTGACGTCATTTGACCTTGAATACTCCTCCCACTATTTCTATCGTTAAGCTACCCCCACCATTGTTACAATTCGACCTTGAAACCCCGCTATAAAGGTTCGTGGGAGAAGAAGTGACTTCAAACAGTCGCAGATATCAGTGGCATAAACATCAAATATTGTGTTCGTGTAGTGTTCTGAAAGTGCTTTTATATTCACGGTAATTTTTGGATTTATATACCATTTTTTTCAATAATGAGTATTGCAAAAGAAACTCTAGATGAAATTAATGAAATGTTTAGCAAAGATTTCGAGGTTTTAGAGAGAAAAAAGGTTACCGAAATGATTGTAGGCAAAGTGTATAAAATTGTAAAGATGGTTTCAATGACTACACGATTTGGTAAAACTCTTTTAGTGGCTTTACACGATGACGGTGATAATAGCACATTTGAGACTTTTTTACCAAAACGTGTGGCCGAAACACTATCTGACGATATTGTAGATATTATGAGTAAAACTAAAGATAAATACACTCTAACTTATTTGGGGCAGGGCACTAGAGTTTTTGGAAACAATACTCGAACATTATTACGTTTTGGCTCATTGAAGTAAATTGTATGTAAATTGTTTGAAAAAAAAAGGATGTAATGAAATTTAAAATATAGTTGCACATGTCAGAATACTTACGCGTGTTCATTATTTCTGTTAAAGATGTCTGCTGATGCGACGACAACGACGACGACCGCCAACGAATGTGTAGATAGATACATATTTTGGTTGGGGAGAGAATTAAGAAATAGGGCTCACGATATGTTAGATAGCGTAAATGATTGGTCGCATATTGATGTAACCAAAGATCAATATAAGAACGAGATCAGGGATACAATCAATTTTATGGCTGGGGCACACTTGTGCGACAAATTTTTATATGGTTCCATAGACATGGATACATTTTGTGCTGAAATGGTTGAAGAAGAATTAAAAGAATACCTCGTCAATATTCCACATTTACCAGGTGAGCTTGCTGCAAAATATGAATTGGTTTCTGCAACAGCAACAGCCCAAGACGTTGACGATCGAAATAGTGTCGGATGGGATAGAATTTTGAGCAACGAAAACGAAGACATGGAAAATTAATTTTTTATAATTTTTGTATTTGTGCAATTAAATAACTGTAAATAAATATCTGTTACAATCACAGTTTTGTTTTATTTCTTTTATAAACATACCAACCCAGTAGATCATAGTCAGTGTTTCTTTTTCTCAGCTGAAATATTTAATATAAGTAGGGCAAATAAAAATAAAATAGTTTAGTAAAGATTGAAAATGAGTCGAGGAAACAACACAATTGATAAATTTGGTCGTCAGAAATATAATGAAAAATATCATATATTATCTGGGCCACAAGGGATTGGTTTTAAACTTACAGCGGATGGGCAGTATGATATGGGTGGAAAAATCATAACCAACTTAGGCGAACCTAAAGATGATGACGATGCTGTGACAAAACACTTTGTTAATAGAAAGTTTTACAATTTTGCAGTTGTAATATGTGACATATTTAACAAGGATGTCCTCCCCATGATATACAAAAATAATAGTGAGCTTAAAACAAAAATTGAAGTTATGCAGAAAATACTCTATCATCAGCCTTTAAATGACTCATTAAGCGCACTGTCGTACGACTCGACTTCAAAAAAAATCTAAAAAAAGCAGGTTAAAGAATAGGAGAACGCACTCCGAGTGGCATAGCCTTGAAGATAACGTCGTAGTCGTCGGTGAATTGGACCTTCCCTCCAAGAATATTGAAATGTTATTTATGTGTATGATGTTTTATTGTCATTGTTTTTAATAATGAAGATTGAAATAAAAAACTTTATTTTACAATATATTGTTTATTTATTTTACATTTTAAATAAAAAATATAGTCATACAATATGTTATTTAAACAATATTAGCTTTATCTATCCAAGAGTTGAAGTGGTTGGGAAATCCTAGCCATTTGACAAATAATTGTTCGATGTGATTTTTCTTGCGTTGTCTAAGGACCTTTTCTACTAGATAAACGTCAGGACTGCTTGTTTTTTGTAGTTCTGATTCGTAAAAACACCCTCTTATAGGCTGACCTTCTAACGATTCCAACAAGTAAGTAGGTGGATTTGTAACGTTAACTTTTACAACTTTAAACAATTCGGTTGACCAAGAGGGCGTATATCCTTTCTCGAATAAGCTTTTGTACTTGCTAATACGCACAATGTCACCCATGGAAAACTTAAATTTTTTAGGTACAATTTTTAAATAATCATATGCTTTAATATGTGTTTTTTCTTGCACGTCTGCAGGCTTCATTCCAATGGTGCGATGTTTCGAATGGTTATAGGTTTTTGTTACTGCCGATAATATATGTATCCATTTGTAAGATCCTCTTGTCGAGAATTGTTTATATAAATTATTTTTTAAAGTCCTTATGACTCGCTCAACAATTGCAGCTTTCTTTGTGCTGTAAGTGGAATAATGATTTATATTATATTTTTTCATCAGGGCTTGAAAGTTTGTATTATAGAACTCCTTTCCTTGATCACTTTGCAGATTTGTTGGTGTATATGATGCCTCTTCAATGATGCTTTTCATCGCATTAGTAACTTCTATACCAGTCTTGTTTTTTATGGCTTTGGTATAGACAAATTTCGAGTAACAATTTATACAGACCAAAATATAACGATAACCATCGTTTTCATCAGCATACTGTTGCATTTCAGCCAAATCAATTTGCCACAAATCTCTGTATCCTTTTATTATCGTGCGCCGTCTTACAAAATTTTTTCTAGCCGTTCTATGTAGTTCATTAACAATCTTGATTTTTTCTAAACTGGGCTCCATATTATTAGTAATACTAAAGGTTTCAGATCGAAGGAAGAACTGAATAATATCATTAAATATTGAGCTTAATATATTATATCTTCTTCTCGTAATTCCTCTATGATTGACATAATTTCATTTTCGTGTCCAGTGTGACCGGCCATTTTGGAACTCCACAACAAACGTAAACGATCCACCAACTCTTTAGCTTTGTTCCAGTAGACATATTGAAATTTTTTCGAAGATAATTTCTTTTTTGCGGGTAACTGTAGTTTTTCCAAGAGATTTTTTCTTGTAATAGTACCACCTAATTTTGTGCCCATTATCAGAGGTTTAATAATTCGTAAATATTTGTTCCATCTGGTCTCCCGTAAACCATCACTTTTTTTAAAATTGTTGTAGACAGCACTCGTTGATTCCAAAATTTCCTTGTACGTTGAAAGTACATTATCACTTAATTGTTGTTGTTCCTTGCCTACACTTGGGGGTGTTTTAAGAAATAACAAATCATAAAGTGCCGGTGATCCACCATATTCTGCAATATTTTTCCCTTTCTTGTATAAGACAATATTTCCATTTCGAAAACGCACCTCTAAATTACCAATAAAATTTTTGTTATGATCTGTTTTTGAACCAAAACGTACACCATATACAGTATCGTATAGAGATGGTTTCGAACGTAATCCTTTCAGGTGTGCGTTTAAAGTATCGGAAGTTGTGGTGTCAGCGGATGCGAGAGATGTATTAGTTGATGTCGAGGGTGTATCAAACACCGATTGGCTAATATCTTCTTTTGAAATGCGATGCTGCTGCTGCAGCTGCTGAATAGGTGTGGAGGTTTGAAAGGAATGTGTAGGTTGGGGAAAACCTGATATTTGAGTCGACTGCACTGATGTACTGAGACTATGTGGCTTTGTAGCTGGATAATGTTGTTGCTGTTGTTGTTGTTGTTGTTGTTGATGTTGTTGTTGCTGCTGCTGCTGACGTTGCTTAACCACATCAGATATAGTTGTCAACGGCTTAGAAATGGGTTCGTAAAACTTTTCCAATTCCACAACATTAAACTCTTTAGCCGCTTTAATTTGTTTAAATTTTTTTCTGACGGCATTGGTAGCTTCCACTAGTTTACGTTTTAAGTCGATCGCGTTATTCATGATGTTAACAAAGGACGTTTCAACAATCAAATGAGCGTTTTCTCTTATTATTACAGTAATATATAGCTATCAAATCCTTTGCGGTATCTTCCCGATTTCACATCACTGTCTTTATCAATTACTAAAAATCCATACTTATTATCCCAACATTTTGAGCACATTTCTTGAAATTGAGTAAAAGTTAGATCCGGTGAAACGTGGTCGGAAAATATGTGTTTCATATTCAACTCATCTTGTTTAAACATAATAATAAAATTGGCGTTGTCTCGCACAAGCTGTTTAGGCACTCGCGAATATGTTTGCGCTAGGTAAAAGGAGTCGATATTTTTATGACGTCCCATGCTAAAGTACGATCTTATAACATCTTGTTTTTCACATATAACATCATCAAAGATAAATATAGAGTTTGGTTTTGCATCGGACGGTTCCACAATATTACTGGAATCACTAAAGGCATAGTAGCCTAAACCTTTGATGGGCGCTAAAATTTTCCTTAAATACTCATATTTCGGTTGATACAGAGATTTCGAGTAAATATAGACATTTTCGAAACGTAGCCCAAGGGGGTGTGTAAGCAGCGAAATCATGACATTAGTTTTTCCACAATTGGATGGACCAATTAACAGGCCGCGAATAGAGGAAGGAAGTAAAGGACCGTGTCTCTTCATTATCTTCTTTTCAAATCCAAGTCCGACTTTTTCATCGAGATTGTCAATAGGAAGTTTTTGTTTAAGATCGATAACGCGCATCTTAGGAAAATTTGATATTTTATAGGCAATTTTTCACAAAAACTGTCATTCAGATGCCGAGCGTCAAACGAAGTGGACGGTCTCACGTTTCCAACAAAACTGGATACGGTATTGTGAATTCGTTAATAAATAAATTACCATTCGAGGTACACATTCCTGGTTATCAATATTGCGGACCCGGAACAAAAGTAATAAAACGTGTAACAAGAGGTGATCCAGGCATTAATCCTTTGGATGCCGCATGCAAAAAACACGATTTAGCCTATTTACATAATAAAGACAACATAAGTGCGAGACATCGAGCGGATTACGAGCTCGAACAAAGTGCTTGGAATAGAGTAAAATCGAAAGATTCCAGTTTAGGTGAAAAAACAGCAGCTTGGTTAGTTACAAACATTATGAAAGGAAAACAACGTTTTGGTACCATCATCATTATCAACAAAAAAAACATCTAGTAAAGGCACGCGTCATACAAAAAGGAAAGGTGTTAATAAAAATCGACATGTTCGGAAAGCCAGTTTCGGAACAGCTATTCGACAAGCAGTTCGAAGGGAATTATTAAAAGCCGGAAGTAAAAATGTGTTGGAAAAAAATGTCATGAATGCATCTAAAATAGCTCTGTCGGCAGCACGTAGATCGGTAAAAGCGGCAGGTGGCAAAAGGAAGGTTCGTACACCGAGAATAATACCGATTCCTAAAACTGGTGGAATATTACCATTAATACCAATTTTTGCCGGGTTATCAGCTTTGGGTTCATTAGCCGGTGGGGCAGCGGGAATTGTGCGCGCCATAAAAGCAGTAAAAAAAAGCAGCGAAGATAAAACCGGTGCCGGCCTGTATTTAAAATCGAAAGGAAATGGTTTGTTTCTAAAGCCATATCGTAAAGGTATGGGATTATTTTTAAATCGTAGATCAAAAAACTAATTGAATCCCTACCTCGAAGACCACTATCTAACATCGATATAGAAAAATATGCCAAAAAGAAAAGAATAGGACACTTTCGAGGCGTTTATATGAGGGATTTATTACCTAGACAAGGTCCTCGACGTTACGAAGCAGCAATAGTGAATTTGGATAGTACGCGTGGTGCAGGGACTCATTGGGTAGCTTATAGAAAAAATAATTCTAAAGTAACATATTATGACAGCTTCGGTGATTTACCCCCACCGATCGAATTGGTACGATATCTACAAACGGGATCGAAACCATCAAAAATTATTTACTATACATACGATCGTCAGCAGGATTTTAGAACAGTCTGGTGTGGACATTTGTGCTTAAAGTTTCTTGTCGAATCATCAGCGTAAAAGATGTCATCATCATCATCGTCACCATTAACACCGCAAATGGATCGCAATAACTATACTAAAATGTTGCAATCACTGAAAGCATTTCATCTAGCCGGTGGATTAAGGAAAATGACCGTGAAACAGTTAGAAAACATGCCCAAGGAAGTGATGATTGCATTAGCCCCAAATGAAATTCCATTCGTTTCGGAAAAGTTGCCCGAGCACCTTAAAAGCGATATCGATATATTAAAATATCAGTGCGGTTGCAAACATTATTTCAGCAGCAGCAGCAATTTAAACGAGGTTATGACTGATGAGGATCTTACGGCTAGAAAAATATTTTGTTGTTATTGCACAATCAGCGATGTGCGCATAAAAGCAGAAAATAGCATAAAAACATCACTATCTAATGCAGTGAGAAAAGGTGTGAAGATGAATCTTTTTAAATGTTGCCGCTAAGAATAAAACCGAGATGTGTGATGTTTTAATGGTTAGTCATGTCTTATACGTTCACACTAACAGGACACTCGAGCGTCTTAAGCGCCGATTTTTATCCACCAATCGAATTAAATAGAGAAAACAAATATGGTCTGGCATTGCTGGGATTTTACACATACAATTCAATTTTTAATGTGGACGAAAGTAACAATAAGTTTGCCTACATGAAGGAGGGTTACACCACCGAGCCGATACAATTGCAGATTCCACCTGGGGCCTATGAAATAGATGAGATAGGTAAAGCTATGTTGGAGGCTTTGAGGATTTCAACTGAAGAAAAGAATGATGGAATCTTTTACTTGGTCGCTAATAATAATACGCTGAAATGTGAACTGAAATCCCAATATACTATAGATTTCCGGGGAGAGGCGAGTATCGGTAAAATGTTAGGATTTAATCATACAGTGTTAAAAAGAGACAAAAAGCACGAATCAACCGAGATGGTGGAAATAATGAAAGTACGCATCATACGCGTAGATTGTAATATAATTTCCGGAGCATATATGAATTCGGTGGAAGGTCATACCTTGTTCGAATTCGATATCGACGTGGAGCCCGGTTACAAAATCAGTAAAGAACCACAAAATAATATTTATATGCCGTTAATGCCGGCAGGACGTCAGTTTATCGACAACATTACTCTTCGCATCTTGGACGATAGCGGTGATCTAATCAATTTTCAAGGCGAGAAAATAATCGTGAAATTGGAACTGAAGAAACTTTCATAAAAATGGGTTTTTGCTTCAATCGTCAATTGTGTGTGCTGTCGACTAAGATGGGGGAACCGCCGAAACATAATAAAAGTAAAAGAAGAGTTAACGTCAAGGTTAGTCGTCGTCCAGACGTTAGATCACAAACATCTCAACAGTTATCTGCCGAAGACTATAAATTTTTAAAATCAATCGGTCTTAAAGTGCGAAAATGATTTCCACCACCAGCGATAAAATAGAGGTTTTCTCCGAGCCCATCTTGGACAATTCCATTATTAGTCTAGAAGAGCATACGTATAAACCATACGGATCTCCATCATTCAACAATTCGGATGAAGTCCGTATCCCCATTAATTTTCAAGATATTATACTGGATATCGCCGAAAGTTACATATATATCGAAGGGAAATTTAAACCCATAGACGCAACGAAAAGATGTTTTTTATCAAATAATGCCCTCGCATTTTTGTTCGATGAAATTCGCTACGAGATGGGAGGTGAGCAGGTCGCCGTGGTTCGTAAACCTGGAGTTACGACGACATTAAAAACCATGGTTTCATTCGGAAGTTTGCAACAAAGATCTCTCATGACGTGCGGATGGGGTCTCGACGAAGCAAACCAAGATATCGTAGACACGGCAAGTAACGTATTCTCCGGGAAATTACCCTTAAAATATCTTATGGGATTCGCCGAAGATTACGCAAAAGGTGTTTTCAACGTAAAACAAGAGCTTATTATGATTATAGCTCGCACTTTTACCAATTGTTACGTCGGCGAAGTAGAGGCAGAAATTAGTATCGACAAAATCGAATGGAAAATTCGTCACATCATTCCAGACGACAAGCAAAAATTGAAAATACTGTCTCGCATTAATAAAGGAGGAAACAATGCCAGTATTCAAATGGCATATCGTAAATGGGATCTGTACGAATTACCAGCTTTAAGGCAAACATCTTCCGACGTGTGGGCCTTGAGAACGAGTACAAGTCTGGAAAGACCGCGCTATATAATCGTCGGGTTTCAAGACAGCAATAATTGCGACAAGAAAGAAAAAAACGCAACCCAGTTTACCCACGCCGACGTATGCGACATTAGACTGTATCTGAATTCAACCGTTTATCCATACGAAAGATGGAATTTAGATTTCGCCAAGAAACTGTACGCAGCAATTACGAAAACTTCCAAAGCAGCTACTACGGGCGCGAGATAAACGATCCGATGATAACGTTCGCGGAATATATGAAAAACCCCGTTTTTATTATCAATTGCAGTCATCAACCAGAGGCGATTAACTCATCGACAGTGGATGTAAAATTGGAGTTCCAAACGAGAAAGAATAAATTCCCCAAAGACACTAAAGTGTATGCATTAGTTATTCATGACTCATTTTTTAGTTATAATGTATTAAACGGTTCGGTGACCAATAAATCTATATTTTAATGTATCTATTATATGTAACACAAAATAATGTTCTTGAATCAATAAATTTGTAATGAGTGAAGTAGTAGTTTTATATTTATTTGAAACCCAACCAAAAAAAAAGCTGGCGGAAAAGCCCGCTCTTTAAGAAAAGAGTACGGGAATTTAGAAAATGGTGGTTTATTAAGTGGAAAAAAGAGCTTAAATAACACAAGAAAAAATTTTTAAGGCAAAATATGAAAACAACGATTTAGAAAATTTGTAGGAAAGTAACGGTTAGGAATAGGGAAAAAAGTTATAAGAAAAAATTATAGAGGAAATCGAGTACTATAAGCAAGAATTTTTCTCGATAGTAAAAACGTAAAAAAAAAAAATTTTCAAAAAAAATTGAAAAATGGTGAATGCGCGCCAAAGTTGAAGTTTTGGAGCAAAATGATATTAGGAAATTAGAAAGAGAATTTTTTTCTACATATGGTAGTACTTTTCAAAATTCGGAAAGATGAAATTTTAAGAAAAGGGTTATAGAAAGTTAGTAATTTGGATTTTTTAAAGCGCTGTAGCTTGGGAACCGTTCAAGATAGAAAAAAAATAAAAGCACTTTGATAGCCCAAAATTTTGAGGAGAATGCGATGGTGTAAAAAAAATTATAATTTTTTTTTTTTGAAAATGCTGAATACGCGCTAAAGTTGAAGATTTAGAGAAAAACGGTATTGGGAAATTAAAGAGAGAATTTTTTTCTACATATTGTAGTATTTTTGAAAATTCGAAAAAATGAAATTTGAAAAAAAGGGTTATAGAAAGTTAGTAATTTGAATTCTTTAAAGCGCTGTAGCTCGGGAACCGTTCAAGATAGAGAAAAAATAAAAGCACTTTAATTACCTAGAATTTTGAGTAGAATACAATGGTGAAAAAAAAAATTTGGAAAATCTTAAAAATGACAAAAAATTTAGATGAAAAAATTGAAATTCTTGAGTTAAGAGGCTAGGGCCGCCGAACGGGAGTATGTGGAAGTTGTAGGGGAGGGTTTTTTTTTTTTTCTAAGTCCTATGAAAATGTTAACAGTTCAAACAAGGTTTCTATTATTTTTTTTTGTAATGTATTCTTTACAAAATATTAAGAATAAGTCTTATTGTCTAAACAAATCTAATTCCTTATTTAAAGTTTTTGAAAAAATCAATAATTCTATAAGCTCTCACCAATACATAACATTTAGAATCCGTTGGTGGGGTGGGGGTAGTTCTATATATATGAGACTGGGCCAGTTACACAGTCATATATTCATCAACCCTCATACGATGAACATGGAGGAAGAAAGACCCGCCAGCCGAGGCTCATCCATCTTTAGTGATGACACCGTAGCCGACAACGTTGGAGACCTGCAAGTCTTCGACGACGACGACGAGGTGGATTTTGAAATTGACGTCCTACGTTGGGACGACTTGGATGAGCCGATTCCGCTAGTATATGACCATGATCCGGGTCTAGTGGAATTAGACGATGCGGGCGATTGGGTCTTACAAAGACTCGAAACTCCGTCGCCGCAGCCAGAGCCAATAATTGCGACAAGAAAGAAAAAAACGCAACCCAGTTTACCCACGCCGACGTATGCGACATTAGACTGTATCTGAATTCAACCGTTTATCCATACGAAAGATGGAATTTAGATTTCGCCAAGAAACTGTACGCAGCAATTACGAAAACTTCCAAAGCAGCTACTACGGGCGCGAGATAAACGATCCGATGATAACGTTCGCGGAATATATGAAAAACCCCGTTTTTATTATCAATTGCAGTCATCAACCAGAGGCGATTAACTCATCGACAGTGGATGTAAAATTGGAGTTCCAAACGAGAAAGAATAAATTCCCCAAAGACACTAAAGTGTATGCATTAGTTATTCATGACTCATTTTTTAGTTATAATGTATTAAACGGTTCGGTGACCAATAAATCTATATTTTAATGTATCTATTATATGTAACACAAAATAATGTTCTTGAATCAATAAATTTGTAATGAGTGAAGTAGTAGTTTTATATTTATTTGAAACCCAACCAAAAAAAAAGCTGGCGGAAAAGCCCGCTCTTTAAGAAAAGAGTACGGGAATTTAGAAAATGGTGGTTTATTAAGTGGAAAAAAGAGCTTAAATAACACAAGAAAAAATTTTTAAGGCAAAATATGAAAACAACGATTTAGAAAATTTGTAGGAAAGTAACGGTTAGGAATAGGGAAAAAAGTTATAAGAAAAAATTATAGAGGAAATCGAGTACTATAAGCAAGAATTTTTCTCGATAGTAAAAACGTAAAAAAAAAAAATTTTCAAAAAAAATTGAAAAATGGTGAATGCGCGCCAAAGTTGAAGTTTTGGAGCAAAATGATATTAGGAAATTAGAAAGAGAATTTTTTTCTACATATGGTAGTACTTTTCAAAATTCGGAAAGATGAAATTTTAAGAAAAGGGTTATAGAAAGTTAGTAATTTGGATTTTTTAAAGCGCTGTAGCTTGGGAACCGTTCAAGATAGAAAAAAAATAAAAGCACTTTGATAGCCCAAAATTTTGAGGAGAATGCGATGGTGTAAAAAAAATTATAATTTTTTTTTTTTTGAAAATGCTGAATACGCGCTAAAGTTGAAGATTTAGAGAAAAACGGTATTGGGAAATTAAAGAGAGAATTTTTTTCTACATATTGTAGTATTTTTGAAAATTCGAAAAAATGAAATTTGAAAAAAAGGGTTATAGAAAGTTAGTAATTTGAATTCTTTAAAGCGCTGTAGCTCGGGAACCGTTCAAGATAGAGAAAAAATAAAAGCACTTTAATTACCTAGAATTTTGAGTAGAATACAATGGTGAAAAAAAAAATTTGGAAAATCTTAAAAATGACAAAAAATTTAGATGAAAAAATTGAAATTCTTGAGTTAAGAGGCTAGGGCCGCCGAACGGGAGTATGTGGAAGTTGTAGGGGAGGGTTTTTTTTTTTTTTTTTTTTTCTAAGTCCTATGAAAATGTTAACAGTTCAAACAAGGTTTCTATTATTTTTTTTTGTAATGTATTCTTTACAAAATATTAAGAATAAGTCTTATTGTCTAAACAAATCTAATTCCTTATTTAAAGTTTTTGAAAAAATCAATAATTCTATAAGCTCTCACCAATACATAACATTTAGAATCCGTTGGTGGGGTGGGGGTAGTTCTATATATATGAGACTGGGCCAGTTACACAGTCATATATTCATCAACCCTCATACGATGAACATGGAGGAAGAAAGACCCGCCAGCCGAGGCTCATCCATCTTTAGTGATGACACCGTAGCCGACAACGTTGGAGACCTGCAAGTCTTCGACGACGACGACGAGGTGGATTTTGAAATTGACGTCCTACGTTGGGACGACTTGGATGAGCCGATTCCGCTAGTATATGACCATGATCCGGGTCTAGTGGAATTAGACGATGCGGGCGATTGGGTCTTACAAAGACTCGAAACTCCGTCGCCGCAGCCAGAGCCGGACTCGACGGAAGATGCGGTGCTGGAAATTCCAGCATCACCAACACCCGACTACCCACAAGGCCCCTGCGATTCGTCAAGCTGGTGGTCGACCAGCGAGGATGGGGCACCATAAGCCCCACACTCTCCCTGGCCCTTTTTAAGGGCACACAACAACGGTCCTTTTCAGGACCACAAAATACTTTGATCGTAGTTTTAGTACATATTAGTACTTTGTTACTAATATTGTATGTATAGAATATACAATATTAGATACAAAGTATTAAAACTTTAAGTGCTGGTGGAACCCAGCTAAATCGTTCGTTCGTATTTGAGACCACAAACAACTTTTGGTCTCAATACGTAATACGACATTTGTTTTCACCCCCCACCATTAATTTGTCTCTATATATACGACCACCAATACTTATTACAATCATTTTAGTTCAACATGTCTGCGACTCAACAACAACAACAACCCATCCAATGCCCTGTGGTAGATTCTACCACAGAGAATTGTTTGGAGTGGGAGCCGAACGATCCTAGATGGAATGAACTTTGGCGGTTCATCATCGAATACACAGAGGACAGCACCGCCACCCCCGCTGATGATGACGGGCCGTGCGACTCCACAACACAATAAAAGAGTCGCATGTTTTACAACCAAACGGTCCTTTTCAGGACCACAAAATAATTTGATCGTAGTTTTAGTTGGTTATAATATTTTGTAACCAATATTTTATGTTTTTTTCATAAAAACATACAATATTGAGATACAAAGTATTAGAAGTTCTGGCGACAGAACCTTAACTTCATAAACCGAACCATGTTTTAGCATACTTGTAAATATTATCAGAAAATATTTACAACTATTGCTATTGCGTAGTTTTAGTGGATTATTCACTCTTTTTTTTTTATTACCTAATATTATGTGGGACAGGGCCTATATGAAATAACACACAAAAATAAATTTTCAAGTCAATTTTATTCTCATTATAAAATATAAAAAATTTGATCAAACACTTTTTTATTAACTACAATATATATATATATATATATATATATATATATATATATATATATATATATATATATATATATATATATATATATATATTTACAAACTTAATACTATAAATTAAAAGCTAATATCTACAACTACCTAACACCTACTACATAATTTATTAAAGTCCTCTAATTGTCTTTTTAACCGCGCAGATTTCACCTTTTTTATCTCTAATTGTTTTTCAAGTTCTATAATGTCACTGTCACACTCGTCCACTTCTTTCACTAAGCGTTTTTTCATGGCATAAATGTCGGTCAATTTGGTCTTCTGAGAGTTGGTGAAGTCTTCGACCCACTCCGGTTGTGATGGCTCGGAAGAAGACGCGGTTTTATTTGGTGAAGACGATGACGATGACGACGACGACGACGACGAAGCAGCGGAAACTTCATCGCCTTCAAAACAACGCTTAAACCGCTTCTTCATGGGTTTCCGGCACCCCAATATCGGCGACAGTGGCGCTGGCGCTGGGGAAGACTTCACCTCCGACACTATTTCATTCTCTACGCTGGCCGGTGTTGGTGGCGTTGGTGGTGTTGGTCCATCGGGGCCTTCTATGACTTCCACTTCTACTGACAATGGCTTTTTGGTGCTGTTTTTAGGAAGTCGGGTAATGGAACAGGGGTGGAGGGACGCTTAAAGTTAAACTTTTTCTTCTTCCCTTGTCCCACACCTTTAATCGCCGAATAAAATGTTTTTTTATCGGCGATTTCCGACTTCCGCATAGTCAAGAGCTTTTTCAGTTTCGAAGCTTTCGGAGAAGATTCCCTAGGCCGCGATGCTTTTCGCACAACCACATCACTAATCACATTTATCTTTGGCTCCTTCTCCTCCGTCCAGCATTCCAGGAATTGCGCTGCCGACTGAACTAACTCTTCGTCGCGACCATCGTTGAGGGCTCGGTCTTCGGCATCTTCATGCTCCACGCCATTCCAGTTCTCGAACACCCCCGGACTTAACACTTCTAAACCACTCATGTTATCCAGCATGCCTTGCTGTGAACCGCAGCTCACGTCAAGAGCATCTAAAAGAGACCGTACACTAGACATTTTCGATATTCAAACTCACACAATTAACTTTTTCTTAGCACTGTACTGTTTGCTGTTCTGACGAACTGTGAAGAGCTCGAGCCAGCAAGTCTGCTTTTGTCAGATGCAAGGCCAAGGCCAAGGCCGACGTAACCGGCAATACCAGGGTCGTTTTCAGGGCTGTAATTTTCATGGATTTTTTTTTTGTCCCTGTCAAGGTTATTTTAAAGAAGCATATAAATATAGTACTAAACTTGTTAGATGCGAGGCCAAGGCCAAGGTCAAAGTACCCGTCAATGTCAGGGTCGTTTTCGAGGTTGTAATTTTCAAGGATTTTTTTTGGTCCAGTCAAGGTTATTTTAAAAAGTAATACATAATTAGAGTACCGCGATTGAAAAGTACAACATATTCAAACATCATGTTGCCAACCGATGAACAACCTAGTGAAGCAGCCAAAACATACAGTCATATACCAAAAGCTTTTTATTTAACTTGTCATCATTGTAAAAGACTAGGTATCTGCTGGCGAAATGATCTTACGTACGACTTCAACTACATTGACCTTTTCAGGGTTAAATTTGTACAATGCGGCTTTTGTGGACTAGTTTACTACCAGTTCAAGGACATTAATGAACGTGCCATCCAGAGAAGAAATTGGGTCATAGAAGAAGCTTACCTGTACAGAAGAAATTAACATGTATTTTATTTCTTAATTTTTAATTTTTTTGTTTGTTATTTTTTTTAATAATAAAAAGTAAACTCAATCTTTTGTTATATTTTAATTTTTTTTTCAATAAAACAATAGTAAAATGAATCTGTATGTGTATTTATTAAACATCACCTAAAATACGTTTTGCAATCCATATTTTTCTGCAGAGTCCGTTTATTAATGAAATAGAACCATATATTAGGGTGAAATCTAATGGTTTCAAATCAGTCTCACATAACAATGTCAGAAGTAAACACTATTGATAAGTTCGGTCGCAAAAGAAAATTTAAGGATTTTAACTTTATGCGAGGTCCTTCAGGAATAGGTTTTAAACTTCCACCTAATGGAGATTACGACATGGGAAGCAAAAGATTGTGCTATTTAGCAGAACCTCTTGAAGGAGACGATGCGACCACACGAAATTATGTTGATAATAACCTTGCTCAGTGTGTGCAAGATACGCAGAAAGCTTTACATGACTCAACAATTGTTATTAAAGATATATTCAGAAACCAACTTGAAGGTTACGTACGCAAGAAATTAATTGAAACCGGTCAAGAACTTAGAGGATACATTGATGATACTGTTATTGCAATATATGAACTTAGGCAAGACGAACTGCGTGATGAACTTAACTCTAGAATGTTGAAAATTGAAAAGACTATGGAGGATCTTGTCAGCAAACCTGTTTCACATTAAACATTTACTCGTAGACCTGTGCGTTTAATTTACTATTAGACAAATTTTTCAACAATAACTTTTACAGTTTGTTATTTGTCGACACTTCATTATATTTATAATTTTAAAATAAAGGTTCAATAAAAAAGCAATCAAGTAATGAATACATGTTTTTTATTTAAAAAAAAAAAAAAAAAAAAAAAAAAATTACAATACTATCGTTACATATTAATGTTGTATGTTTAATAGAAATAATAAAAACAATACAAATAATGAAATAGGGATTTTCCAGATTACGTGCTGTCCTGACTTAGAAATGATTCCAACACGGTGACTAAATTTGCTAAGTTTTCTTCCGGGTCTGTTTTGTAAAAATCTATGTCTGCATGCCCCCAAGGTAGAGTTTTGGTTGAACTGGGAATTACATAACGTTTATCATCGCTATGTGACAATGCTACTTTATTTATTATGTTGGTATAAATGTTATGTAATTCACTTCTAAATGTCTTCATCTTTCTTAATATCAAACCACCCCGTTCAACAATTCTTTGGTAGTCTTCCTGATGAAGGTCTTTCTCGATAACACATTTTTTGATACCTTTGGCTTTTTTTAATTCATTATTAATGGACTTTACATAATAAGCCTTCGCGCCGGTACCATAAAAACTTATTATCGGATCACCAGGAAACTCATCTTTCATTCTACCAACTACAGAATTACTTTTAATTATGTTGAAATTATTAATTTCGGGGTAATTTGATGTATCGAATTTTTCGGGGTTTTCTGATATAGTTTGATAAAAGTTTTCCGTATACACTTTTAATATAAGCGAGTCAGTATCGGTGTAAAGTAACGAAGCATCATCGCCAAACTTGGATTTAATAAAATTATAATAAAAATCGTATATTACAGTCTTTGATATATCTAATATGGAAAAACCGATATAAATTGGTTTATTGTACAATATTTTAACTTTATTCATATGTATAGCAACAAAGTTCTCGGTAAATATCGAGCTACTATTGAAATTGGGGCGGGATATTAGTGCTCTAGCTCCATTTCTGCCTACACTGTTCTCCCAATGTGTTACTAATTTTATATCCTTTCGATTTTCCACATTTTCCATAGTTTTACCAAATATCGCGTTATTTTTTAATTTAAAAGTGTCCTTCGCAAATTTTGTGGTGGCCTTGTTACGTAAATTGGTATTAAAATCAATATACGATTTTAGCCATTTTGATTGCTCAAACTGTAATACTCGATGGGTTTGCATTACCACTAAGCCGTTGGCGATGGCTTGTTTTAAAGTTCTATAGTGTACAATGTATTTTTTTTTATCTTGTAAATTAGGAATTAATTTCGGTAATTTAGCGTTTTCTGTTGGCGGTATGATATTTTCTACTAGAAATGGAAGATCAGAATGTGCATCATGCAACTCAGTCGGATAATGCACATCCACTTCCAAAACGTAGCCATGTAAACTATCATCACCAACAGCCATAATATTTAAATCCAGAATTTCGCGCTCGCTTAACCATCGAAAACCACCATATGGTAATGCTTGTGACATACTATGACCATATAGATTTGTAGCATCAAGGTATGTTATAAATGAAGAAGGTTTTGTTGGGTCATAGTCTGGTAAAAAAATATTATTAGCGATGTGCTTCCTTTCTGTACACTGGCTTATGCCGCCGCGTATACCTTTCTTAAAAAAATGTATCATGTCTATATCAGTTAAGAGCTCTAACTCTACCTTAGTCATACGTAGCATACAATCAAATGATAAACTTGGAAGGGTATAGTAATGTGCTGGATCAAGTTTATCGAATTTTAAACAATTATTCCGAAATTGCTCAAAAACATCACACAATAGCAACACATCTGATTTTAAATACACGTCCGAATAGTCCCCCAAAGTTTTACACCCAAACAAGCGCCATACTTCTTTTGCTCTTCTATAGCTTTCATCGCTAATATGTTCTTCCCGTAAATTATCATAAAATTCATCTTTACTTGGAAGACATGTATTTTCCATTTTTTCTATAGAGTCAATAAAGCTATAGGGAAAAACACCCTTTTGACGCATCAAATTAAATTGGTTGATATTTGAAAAATGTTTCCGCGTTTCAATAAAATCGTCGTCGTTTAAACCGCTGCCTAAATTTTCCAAAGACGTTGACAGAAATTTAAAACTATCAATAAATCGCAACTTTAAATATTTCCTCTTGACTTTTCCACATTTACTATCAAAATAATCGTGCACATAAATGCTTTTGGTAAATGATATGTACTTTTCCTTACTTTGAGCCAAAACACCAATTTTATCCCCATATTTACATAACTCTTTTATAAATAAATGGCTGTCGTAGCCGCTTAAGTTATGAAATATGATAGGGATAAAAGAGGGTAATTTATAATTTAAATTACAAACGGAATGTGCAGCACCAAATCTTTTTGCACCAGTTATGTGACAGTGGTCTCGTACTTTAATCTCACCCTCTTCAAAAGGGCCTTCACATATACCACATATTTTAGCATCATTAAACTCTCTTTTTTCTTCAGGCGTTAACGGTTTCATAGGCTTAATGTCTTTTAAATATGTGTTGTATAGAGCCCTTAAATCACACTCGATACGATCCACAAAGACTTGAGCTGCATTATTCCCCCGAAATAGCTCAAATTTTGAAAGTGAGTCGTCAAAAGAGCATTTAATTAAATAAGCAAAAGAATATGGTTCATGTTTAAAACTTTTTACAGTGTAAGAATTTTGTGGGTTTGGTTGTACCGTTTCAACGGGTTTTAAAACAGATTCGAAATCTGCATAAACCACGAATGGAACGCGCATTTGCTTTTCTATACCCTCGAATTTTAAAATATTTTTCGGCACACTCTTTCCAAATTTATCGATTTTTAAATCCACTGAGGGTGTTTGCGTGAAAATGTGGTTACAATCGTAGCTTTGATGTAAAGTTAAAGCTGACGGTGTACTAAAATAAATGAGGCAACCATCACAGAAATATATTTTATGTTGTTGACAACTAATTTGACTTGAAACTAAACGTGATAAATCCCGAATCCAACAATAATGACTCTTTGAACAAGTCGTATCACAAAAATGTTCACCGCCATCTTTACTACTACAGTCTTTTGTAATTAACAATAAATTTACATGCCTATCCAACTTTTTTGACGCATACCTCAGTGGACCAATAACTTCATGTATTACTTCATTATTTTCATATTTAGATTCCAGACCGTATACGTTAATTGATATGTTGTTCATTTCCTCAAATTTTTTAATGTCACGTAATTTTACTGGAAAATCCATACCTGTTACATTTAGCACTCTAGAAAAATGGGGGTAGGATGTCTTCTGTGAAGGCTCTGCTGTTGGAGGCAACAATGCTGATGTTACAGCCCACGCAAAGCAAAATTCGTCCTGGTTAATCACATTGACGACAGCTCCTTTCTTTTCAATAGAACACGGCAACTTGATGTATGATGAGCCACCCATAGGCATATACTTGTTGATACCAACTTCCAAGTATAAAATTCGCACAAGAGCCCATCCTATAACAAGAAAAATAATATATAAAAATCAGTTTAATATATCGGGTTTTGATTTTTCCATACCTGAATCTTTCTCCTGGAACTCTGTCGCCTGCGTTTTTATTAATTCGGTGAAAGAATGGTAAACGGCATCCAAATCACTTTCTACACTAATTATTTGATTAGCAGTGTTGAAGGATTTTTCACTGAATATTTCTTGTGATGGAAGCATCTACTCGCCAACAGCTGTCATGTTAACTTTTAAAGCATGATGCACACGCAATAAATTATTAACAAGTCCCACCACCTTGGATTTAATGTCTGCAAAGAACATTACGTAATCGGAATGCTTCATATCACTGCTAACCCGATAGGTTGCAATTCTCCTTTTGAAGGCACATTCAACGAGTTGCACACCATGACATACCGGCAAACATGAATTATTTTTATGTTGTTGTGTTCGTTTATGCACCGACATATGATTTATTGGAACATCTACATTACATGTAGCGCAATTAATTACCGGAATCGTCGATGTATACTCTTCAATTCGGAGCCGTTTTCCTCCAGGCACTTCATTAAATCTCGCCGCACACGATTCTCTTTTATGACGTCTCATATTATAAATATTAGTAAACTTAGAACCGCAATTTTCACAAACATATGCCATGATTTGTCAAATATTAACACATGTACTACCTATACAAGTCAGAGCCAACTGATGAATGAAACTGCCCCATACCTTATATAAAACCATTCAAGGTCACCCCCAACCACGTAACATATCTTCAAGGTCACACACCCAAGGTGACCTTCAACAAAGTCAAGGTCGTCTCGACCAAGGTCAAGGTCAAGGTCACACACACACAACCTTGAACACAAGGCCAAGGCCAAAGCACACGTGCACTTTCAAGGTCAATGACAAGGACATGTGGGCGGGGCCAAAGAGGGGTGAAGCAAGGTCAAGGTCAAGGTCGAGGAGTGGGGGGATCGAGCGAATCGGGTTATGTTCACTACTGATCGAATATATTACATTTGATTTATTCATGAGAGGGGTTTTACTTTTTAAATTTTTGAATAGTGTATTTAATTTATTATGTGACCTGTGGCATATGATAATATCATGCTTTTTTAAAATGTATTTTATTTTTTCTGACAGCTCACTAGTGTAGGGTAATGCTACATATTTTTGCTGTTTATGTTCTACGTTTTTGTTATTACGTTATTATAAAATTTATATGTTCGTTTATTAATTATATTGGTGATAGTCCTTTCATTGAAATTATTATTTATTAGTATATTTTTCATTTTTTGTAGTATTTTTTTGTCGGAATTCTGGAAACCTAAGGGAGATAGCACGATCAGACAGACCGATTGTAACACTATTTTTTTGAGTTTTTAAATGATTAGAGAAACAGTTTAGATATCTACCTGATCAAGTTAGTTTGGTGTACCATTCAGTTAAAATTTTGTTTTTTCTGCGTATAAGTGTTATATCTAGAAAATTTATTTTATTTTTTTTTTCTGTTTCGGACGTGAATTGTAATTTTCCGTTAAAACTGTTAAACTCTTGGAGAATTTCATTTATTTTATTTTGTGGCACGACTGCTGTGCAATCATCGACAAAACGTTTGAAAAATACTATATTAAAATTTAATTTTTCTAAAAAAGAATTACCAAAAATTACAGATAACTGAAATAATTGAAATTAAAAAAGAGAAAAACATTGTTAACGACAGAACAGATATGGGAAATTTGAGCCATATTTACACAAGCCTAATTTAATCAAAAGTATTTGATCCTGTCAAATAATTAATTATATAAAATTATTTTTAGGAAGGAAAATAAAACAAAAATTTTGAAAATGTCTTAAATAAAGGGCGAAACGTCAATTGTTTTGCATTTTTTGTTAAATAAAGGACCTAAATCCAAGAAAAGACAAAATAAAGAAAAAATGATGTATATATATATATATATATATATATATATATATATATATATATATATATATATCAACAAACCAAACTTTATAGAGAAAAAAGCAGGAAAAGCCTTAAAATTAGTAAGAACTTACTTCCGAAAATAAAAATTTCCATGTATGTCGGTTTGGTAATAGGAAGTGAAAAAATTTATAGTTATAATTTTAAGAAGTTAGACATGATAGTGAATAAGGGATTCTTATTAATTGTAAAAGCTATACAGAATGTCTCAAGCCACCCATAACTAACACTAAGAAGGTTTAAGACTTATAAAAGATTTTTTTTCCTTTTATGGGGAACGAAAACTTGCTTGACTTATTGTCACAATGGTCAATTTAAACCTTCTAATGTCAAATTAGGCCGAATGTTACAAACGTCAATCCCAATATTTGAGTCAAGTTCAGGAAGAATCTTAAGCTTCCTGATTTTGGAAGAGTAAGACTGAAATGTTAAGATTCATTAAAAAATTTATATACATTAGCTGTTACCTTTAAGGGGGGCAATACATGTTAACTGCTTAAAAAATCGATTTTTTTGTTACGTTAAAATGTTCTAAATGTTCTGCAGAATATGTCAAAAAAAAGTTTTAAACCGATATTCGTATTAGTTCTGGAGTTATAGTTAGTTATAGGTAGCGTGGCGTTCCCCAGCCGGTCGAGCACACCTGCCGCGCGTCCCTGCCTATTTTCTCTTCGGCGCTATGGGGAGGTTCTCCAATTGTGTATCCCTTCCAAATTCTTATATATCACACTAATGAGATTCACGAGGAGGCTGAAGGGCTGCTGTATGTAGTTGGAATCGCTGACTAACGAGTAAGTTACAATAACAACTAATAATCAATGATTTTTATCTACCATGAACTTTAAATGCGTTTTTCTCAAGTAGTACTTTTTCAACTTTTCAACAAAATATCTCGAAAAATATTCGATCGATTTAGCTCAAATTTATAACACATCTACAAAATAGTATTATCTTTTAGTTGAACCTACATGTTTTTGTAATTTCGGAAAAATACTTTGTTTATTAATGTTTAAAACGAGATTTTTTTGAAAAATAATCGATTTTTTTGTTTAAACTAAAATTAATGCAAAAATTTCATTTTTTTTTCTAAACTTTACTAGTTAACCTATGAACTATACATCTCATTAATATATATATATATATATATATATATATATATATATATATATATATATATATATATATATATATATACATTTTTTTTTCTGAATGTAGCAGGTTCACCGGAAAAAACGTTAAGTTGCACAAGGCGTTTTTCGAGGTGTTTTTGTTATTCGCTCACATCGTCGCCATTTTGTATTGAAAAATTATAAAAAAAATATTTTCAAGTACTTTTAGACATGTACTTTAAGGATTTCATATTCAAAATTTGTTTAATAAATAATATATATTTTTTAAATCAATATGAAATTAACATTTTTATTTTATTTTACATGTATTGCCGCCCTTAAAGGCCTTCAAGTCGTTTTTGATGAATCCACAACTACGATTTATATCATCAGGATAAAAAGAGTAAAACACCTGGAATCATCGGCGTACATTTAGTCGGAACAGTTTAAAACCACCTTCCTTAAAAATATGTGTAAGTAGTGTATAGATATTAAAATGGACCTGTGTGAAATTCTACTTAAAGAAAACATTGGGAATTTGTCCATCTAAGACAACACGCTATTGCCTATCAGCAAGGTAAATGTCAAACAATAATACAAGAGTATTCCAAGAATATCAAAACAATAAATTTTTCAGAATAAGAAGCCTTCAAGACATGATCAGAAACATTTATTATTGCTGTTATACAGTTTTAATTCATCCTAAAGCCATTGGAAAGCTTAGAATGAGTAATAATATGAGCTAACTTTCAAGAAGAAGGAAATACTGATTGCGCAATACAATAATTTATTATAACACATGTTATGAGAAATGAGCAATAAAGTAAAATAAATGTAATATTTAAGATTAATGGAAACACCACCATAATTTAAATTCACAGAAGGTGGAATCGGAGGGATAAAATTGATTGCTTGATTCACGACATTAAGACTAGCCGGAATATATACTTTTTTTTTTTCTCTCTCTCTCCCAAGAGCTTAACTGGTAACGTTTCTTAGGGCTTTATATTGCTGAAAATAAAATGTAACCATAAAACATTTCACTTTTATGAGGATCTTAAATATATCATCTTGACCATCATGTGGCAAATGTTGACTGTCACTAAAGATGCGTTAAATTTTCTTTAAATTTTGTCTCTACGTTAAATCTCTAAAATTTATTCTTTTTTCTATATTAGCTGGTAGTTAAGCAAGTAGACCAATGAGACTCTTTCCGCAACTCCGTTTAACTTTTAACTAATGTCAAGTACATACAGCCTATAGATTTTCTGTGTTTCTAACCACATTTATCGGCAGATGTTACTCCTGCAACAGCTTTAGACCGACATTTTCTACCTACCACAAACCTCGACGCTCCCCGAAAGTGAAACGCTATGATACAACTTTAGAAATATGTGGTGGCAGTTACCAACTTTAAAAAGGGGAATCTTAAAAGATCTAAAATGTAGATACGTTGTAAATGACTATATAATTTCATAACAGTTTTTTGTAGCAAAAATACCTTACCTCGAAAAACTAAAGATTGAGTTATCCTAATTAACTTCGGGAAATATTTAAATAGGAGCTACTATGTTTTATACCACTAAATTTATTTAGAAAACAGTTACTGCAGTTTCAACTCACAGAGTCATTTTCAAACTGAATTACAAAGGTAGACTAAGTATTCAATACAGAAACATAAGAAAATTTAACAATAAATAAAAACTTCCTGAGAAATTACATTATTACAAAGGGGAGGTACTAAATTTTGGGAACTAATTATTATTTGGCGACAACAAATAACGGGAAAAACCCAAGTTCTGTCTGGTCATTAAGCAAATTTACATTTTTATTTCTACTATGTTTATATATTTCTAAAGATTCAAGAATATTTAACTTTTGGCCCTTTATTGAATAATGTAACATGTCAGTGTTGCCTAAATCAGGAAAACTGTGGCCGTGTTCTAAGCAATAGTTGGCAAAGCTCGAGTCTGTTTTTTTGTAGTCTATATGATCGGTATTGCTCTGAAAAGCGAGTTTTAAAGCTTCTACCACTTTGTCCAATATACAAGCTATCACACTCTGAAAATTTTAACTTATAAACTACTGATTTTTCAAATTTATTAATTTTATCTTCAGCATTGTAAAGGATAGTGTTGAGATTTAAAGCCTACTTTTATGTTATGTTTTGAAAGAGAGCTATGTTTTCTGATAGGGTACCACAGTATGACAAAGATATATAAGATGAACTATCTTTATCATTTTTTATTTTGGGATATATTGAATTAAATGCTAGTTTTTTTTGTTTTTTTAGTTATTGATGTCTTTATGGTTTGTTGGGAGAAATTGTATGATATTGCAAACCTTTCAATGATATTTAGTTCCTCTTTAAGTTCTTCTTTAGAGAGAGGCAAGGAGAATGCTCTATGAATCATTGAATTGTATGCAGCCATTTTGGGTTGTAAGGGGTGAAAAGAGTCATTAGATATAGTATTACCCGTAAACGTTGGTTTTCTAAAAATTTTAAAATTACACTGATTATTGAGGTGTATACTATATCTAATGACTCTTTTCACCCCTTAGAACACAAAATGGCTGCATACAATTCAATGATACATAGAGCATTCTCTTTGCCTCTCTCTAAAGAAGATCTTCAAGAGGAACTAAATATCATTGAAAGGATTGCAATATCAAACAATTTCTCCCAACAAACCATAACGAAATTAATAACTAAAAAACAAGAACAACTAGCATTTAATTCAATATATCCCAAAATAAAAAATGATAAAGATAGTTCATCTTATATATCTTTGTCTTACTGTGGTACACTATCAAAAAACATAGCTAATACTCTTTCCAAACATAACATAAAAGTAGCCTTTAAATCTCAACATAATCTTTTCACTATCCTTAACAATGCTAAAGATATAATTAATAAATTTGATAAATCAGGAGTTTATAAGTTAAAATGTTCGGAGTGTGATAGCTTGTATATCGGACAAAGTGGTAGAAGCTTTAAAACTCGCTTTTCAGAGCAATACCGATCCTATCGACTACAAAAAACAGACTCGAGCTTTGCCAACCATTGCTTAGAAAACAACCACAGTTTTCCTAATTTAAGCAACACTGACATATTACATTATTCAACAAAAGGCCAAAAGTTAAATATTCTTGAATCTTTAGAAATATTCTCTCAAAAAAATTCGAAGTTATAATTTAAATACTTACAAAATATCCATTGTCAAAAATACAAAAAGTTAAACATATATAAAAAAATAAATTCGTCCATATAATATTAAAATATTTTTGGGGCTATCGGTCATTTTATTATTAATTAAAGATATTTTTAGGGTATTTGACGTTTCAGTTTATTTATTTCTTAAACCATCTACAGAATTACAATTAAACACTAAAAAGGGATTCAAATGTAATTACTTCTTATATCTTGTAATTAAAATTAGACCTACTTATTTTAATTTCTATTGTACTGATATCTGATTTAATTTACTTTATTATATGGAAATACGATATCCCCAAAAAAATAAGATAAACATGTTAATTCTACACGCTTAAGAAAAAGACACAAATACAATAATAAAATAATAAAAAACTTACATCTAATTAGAATGAAATATATATAAAATTAAAGAGTGGGGCACACGAAAATAAAAATAAATAAAAAAAAATTAAAAAAACATATAAACAATATTAAACAATAAAATACAACAAAACAAAAATTTAAATAATAAATTATGTTTACACTAGTAAACATTACGTATCTAATTCCTAATCAAAGTCAGTGAAACTATCTTCGCTCAAATTAATTGGTTCCTCTATCTCACCGATCATGAGATCGAGTTCTCACATTTTGTTTTATTCTTTTATTATATGGATTTTTCCCAATTTTCCGCAGTAACTTTATTCAAAAAAATCTTTCAAAAGTTTAGTTAAATTACTAATTTTGTTAATTGTGTTATTTGTAGCAACTCTACCTTTTACTTGAGAGAGATATTTACTTCTCCAACGGACAGTTTCCGGACGATCTATAGGAACAGATTTTCTATCCGGTTTTTCCCAGCAAAAATTAAGTTCTTTGAGCAATTTCTAGAGATCGCGATCTTTATTGATTTTAGTTAGAATTTTGTAGACTATTGGGGTGTGCTTCTCATAATAAAATGTATATACAACCCCTTAAATTGCAGTTTTCATCTCTTCTTCCAACGAGGTTTCTCGTCTGCCTGTGATCGAATGTGGCTTGGGAGTACTAACAATTCCTGTCGTTTTTTTCTCCTTCAGTATTCGGTATGTAGTAGATTTTCCGACTCCTGTCATTTTGGAACACATCTCAACAGAGCTTTCAACATTATTATCTAGATATTGATATCTTAAGGAATCATAAACATTCATCGTAATAAGTTTTTCAATGAGGAAAAAATGCCCTGGTTTAACGATTTTGGAATAAATATAGAGGTGAAACCCATATCTTTTGGTTATCTCACTGATCTCAAATAATATATAAAAACCAGCGCAAACAAGAAAAACCACTAAGAAAAAACTGTAAGGTGTACTTTGCTCACTGACAAAAATTAAATTTAACTATCAGAAATTTTATGTTGCAATAAATTTATAAAATATATTTAAATATAGTGAAATATAATTAGATTTACGGCAGTTCTCAGTTACCTGCGGCACTGGAGCAGGTACGTTGGAGGTTTCGGTAACAGTTTTATTACTCTCTCTAGTTCTTGAATAGAGTATAGGAATGTGTATGCTTGCGATCGCCCCCCCCCCCACCCCTCCCAAGAGCTTTGAGTTCAGGCAAATAGAACCCATTCTGTTTTTTATATTAGGAATGAGTATGCTGCTTGCACTCCCCCCCCCCCCCGTTGACAACTTGTTTTTCTTGTCATACTGTACTTTTATGATATCACCGCCCCCTCCCCGAAGAGAGAGGCTGGATCCGCCCCTAACAGGGTATCCGCATTTTATTGTTTTTGCCGGATAGCTCTGTAATTTTTAAAGTTAGCGGGATACGGTTTCCGCGAAGCAGTGCTACTTTTACGTGATACGAAAGTTGCCGTAGACAGAATTTTCACAGCACTCTTAGAATATTAACTGATTCAAAGGTACTTTTTCACGAACTTCGGGCATAATATTTTCCAGTATTTGCAAATAACGATCTACAGTGAGAGTTTCTTCATATATATGATATTTAATTATAGATCCAATAACAAAGCAAAAGACGCTGAACCCGAATCTCCCGTGTCGTTCGCGAGGAAATATATTGTTGTTAAGGTTTTCTTGTAACCAATATCTGATACCTGCACTGTTAATAAAAACTTTGTCAGTTCCTATTACTTTTTTGTTTAAATTTTGCAAATACCAGTTACGGAAAATGACTTTTCGTTGTGCGTCTCCAAAATGCGAATTGTGTACGGGTTTAAATTTAAATAGCACTCCTACGACATTTTAAAGCCGATGAAACAAAGTTGGAAGGGTTATTTTTTACGCTTGCCAAAACATGTATTATGCGGATTTCTTGTTGTGGCTTACTGTAAACTTTTGCTTGAAGAATTGTTTCGAAATTTATTAAATTACTTTTAATGCGGTTAAATATCGCTTCATCGGGTTGCCTCCTTTCCAAGAACCTATCTATAATAATATGAATATAAAAATCCAAGAATATAAAATTTAATGATACACATTCATATCTAAATAAATTTTCGTAGCTTCATCACAATCCTAATTGCATTGTGTGAAACAACAAAGCATATCATATTTGTGGCGGTTTTCAAAGGGTTCATTTGGAGCCATATTATAGGAGAATAAATAACTGAATGATATATCAAAAAGTGACGAAATAATAAATGAACTAAAATTAATACGCAATAATAAATTAAAAATTGACACAAGTAGTAGATGTACGAATAGAAGCCTTATAATAATTTAAGACTTTGACGGTCGCATAATAAGAGTTTTTTAATGTTGTTTGCCACGGCCTATAAAAAGTTAAAACACGTAATCTAAAGAGTATAATTTAATAGCTTAAACGAAAAAAGAATTATTAAGTGTTATATCGGTAAAAAGCCCTTATTAAGCGAAATGAATATACGGGGTGTTCCATTAAAAAAAAACACAAGTTTGATTTATATCTAAAAAACAGAAGTACTTAAAGAAAAACTAACGACGCCACTGATTTTACGTGAAAAACTGTATTTGAGTCAATATTTACTTTTTTGATAACTAAAAAGATAACCGAAATACGGCAAATTTTCTAAAAAAAACTTGTATTTAAAAAACTAAGAGCGCTGTGAAAATTTTGTCTGTGGCAACTTTCGTTTCACGCAAAAGTAGCAACACTTCGCGAAAACCGCATGCGGCTAACTTTAAAAATAGCGAAGCCTACGGCAAAAACAATAAAATCCGGACACCCTGTACATAACAAAAGGGAAATGCGTAAAAATTTTTTTTTTCAGAATCCTGTCAAGTTTACAATAAAGGCTTTTTCCGCGAATCTTTATTTGGCATTTTTCTAGAAAATTCTATTTTTGTTTTTAGGCCACTATTATGGCACTGTAGAAACGTGAAAATATTTTCCAGCAATTTTTTAGGGCTACTGTTATAACTTTTTTTTATTTTTAATAAGCTGTACGATTGTTAGTCTCTGAGATACTGTATATAAATACAGTTTAGCTAAAATACACGAAAAGTCGTAACACGTATTTTCAGAAAAAAATAATCTGACATGTGTGTAGTGGTGACAAGGTGATGTGAGACGTAATAAATGAAGCATTAGTAAGTAGCGCGCGTCTACGTTTGTCGCATCTAATCAGAAAGGATGCCCTATAGAATGATCATAGATATACAGTGCTTAAATAATTGTTAACAATTATTAGCGCCGACGTGGATGGACTCGCAACTAATTATTAGAAGCAGACTATTTAAACTATATATCATTTTTCCTTTATTTTGTCTTTTTTGGGGTTTAGGTTCTATATTTAACAAAAAATACAAAACAATTGACGTTTCGCCCTTTATTTAAGGCATTTTCAAAATTTTTTCTTCCTAAAAATATTTTTATATAATTAAAACATTCACTTAAGAACATATCTACAATGTTAAAAAACAGAAACACTTTAAAAACAGTATTTAAATTTTTAAAATTTTTTTGAAAAATATTTAATTTTACCGGTATATACCTTGACATTTTGTTACTCTGTTACTAAATAAAATTCAATCTTTACATCGTTTACTGAGGTTACATGGAATGCGAATGTGTTTTATTTTTTATATATTTTTTATATTTTACAATGCACAAAGAACAAATAAGGTATACGTTTAGTTTTATGTTTAAAAGGATATTCAATTTTTGATTCTTATTTGACAGGATCGAATACTTAATATTTTTGTTTAAATTAGGCTTGATTTCAGATTGAAGTTTATTTAGTAATAGAGTAACAAAATGTCAAGTTATGTACCGGTAAAATTAAATAAAAGTGTCTTGTTGTTTTTTAAAATTGTAGATATGGTCTTAAGTGAATGTTTTAATTATATAAAAATATTTTTAGGAAGAAAAAATTTTGAAAATGCCTTAAATAAAGGGTGAAACGTCAATTGTTTTGCATTTTTTTTTAAATATAGAACCTAAACCCAAGAAAAGACAAAATAAAGGAAAAATGATATAATCTATGGTTCAAGAATCAAGAAAATAAATAAATAAATAAATATATATAAATATATATATATATATATATATATATATATATATATATATATATATAACAACTTGTATACTTGTATATAGAAATATAAAATTGGGTTTTTAGAAACGTATATTTAACAGATTCTGAAACCAGCAAATTACCCATATGTATTCTCCTTTCAACCAGAGAAAAAGAAAAGAATATAGAGAAATAGTTTATTTCCTGCAAATACAACTCTAATCCTCTCTTCATACATTCGCAGGAAACAACGGCTATATAAAATATAAATTCCGAAGCACGTCGGCAGGATATTGAAAACCTACCGACTTCAATGTCATCCTGAAAAAATCGCTAGTCAAACGACATCTATACATTCACTGGAGTAGTGCGAAATTTTAAAAAATCAACGATAGTGTACGGGCCAGGAAGTCCGCAGTGGCCCTTTTAATTTATATGGATCTACTAAATTTTTTTATGTATTTTGAGTCTCTAAACAATAATTTTTAGGGTGGAAGTTCGTCCCGGGGGGGGGGGGACAAATTAAAATTCTACTTTTTCTCTGAAGCCGGTTAAATAGATTGTAAGTCTTAATAGTTTTTTTGTTGGTACTTTCTTGAGGATTATCCAAGACAAACCTTGGAAGAAGAGCTTTTTGTGAAATAATTACACATTTTTTCCAAGACAGCTAATTATATGTTACCCATAATGGATAGTTTTGGTAAAAAGTATAAATAATAAAAAGAATTTGAAGAAAATAGCAAAAGTGAATTATTTTAATGGATTTAGTCAATTAAATTATAATAACTGAGCATTTTTAATAAAAATTATTGTAGATATGAGTGATTGTCAATTAAGATCGATTATAACTAAAAAAACAATCAGTATTTCGAGGTAAAATCAAGTTAAAGGGGTGATGTGGTTGTTAATTGAGCAGAATCATGATTCGTCGACAATTTTGAGTTGAAATTTTAGCTATAAATAAAATGTATTAAATTGTTATGGAAAGTTATTCTCTTTGAATGCTTGCTGTTATCTCATAAATTGTTTCTTGTATTTTACATGTATCCATGAAATACGTTCTGTAATGTGGAAAGATACGATAATCCATATTATCCGCGTTACGTGCGATATCATCTTTTTCATCTTATACGACACGACTTATAAGAAATTCGTTTACCTGCTTGTTTGCTTTCTTTGGGGAGCATAAAGCCAGAACTCAGCTTGAAAGCATACAGTGCATGTTTTTGTTTTCTCTAACGTTTAAGTACAAAATTTCCTTTTGGTTAGTTAGATGAAAAATAAAGCGACAGGGGTAATGAGCCAATGTTAAATATTCTTCCAAAGGTCTAAATTAACAATTTATTTTACTAAAAAATAGATTTTTCCATAAAAGGATTAGTAAATTAAACAAAAATTATTTAAATGAGTAAAAAATCCGGTGAATTCCAAACACAATATAAAATAATGTTTTATGGCCATTAGTCAAAAATATATAGGTTGTTTTATTTAAAAAAAGGCAAATCTGATTTATTTCTCTGAAAAAATTGAACCTATAAAAAAACTAACTACGTCACTTAATCCTATATAAAAACCACTATCTATAAGTTGTGAAATAGCCGTGATACCAGAGGCACCCCAAAATGTATTTTTTTTTCAAAATCACTTTGTATTTCCAAAACGAAGAGGTTTATGAAAATTATGTTAGTAGCAATGTTCTTTTCTTAAAAAAGTAGCACGCAAACTTTATCCTTCTATTTTTATTAATAACGGAGATAACCCGTAAAATTATCGAAAATTGGACACCTTGTATAGGACCCAAGGCAACCTAAGTATCAAAGATCAGTTATCTTCCCTCTTATTAATTCATTCGTTCTTTTATTGATTTATTCAACTTCTTTAACTACACTAGTCAACAAATGCAAAAAAAATTACGACTGATGTTATAATGGCTGTCCGTGGGAGTTTAAAGCATCCTGATTGCGAATTCCCCAACGAAAATTTTCCACCACGTATAGATTTTGAGTTATAAAATGTATCAGTTATTTTTATTTAATACAAACATTCTTATTTAATATTTATACATAAGTTCAAAACAATAAAAAAAAAACATAGTATTTTAAAGATAACAGGATTTATTTACAAAAATACACATGAAAATACATTTACAGTAAGTTTTTTGTACATAACTTTTTTGCAAATGTTGACTTTCGTTTATATTCCTGATCGCTTTCTCTCATAAGAAACCAGCAATAATCCTCCGTCATTACTGGATCCTTTGGTAGCGTTACTTCATTGTCAAAATGTCTTGGTGGAACCTTTCTGCTTGCTCGTCACTAACCACACCCAAATTTTCTGGGAAAAAATTTAAATGGGAGTGCAAGAAATGTATTTTAAGAGACATGCGATAGCCCATTTTGCTGTAGCTTTCAAGTAGTTATTTTACAAGTTTCCTAAAAACTCCGAAACAATTGTTTTAAAAGAATTCCACGCAGCTAATTCAACATCACTTAATTATTGATCAAACAGTTGATCCCTTAGTATATTTCCAATTTGTGGTCCGAAAAATATACCTTCCTTAAGCTTATCGTCACCTAGTTTAGGAAAAAACAGTTATTTAAATGCATCTCCTTCTTTATCTAATTCTTTAACGAAATTTTTAATCAATCCCAGTTTAATGTGTAACGGAGTTAACAGTACTTTTTTCGGATCAACAAGAGGTATATTCTTTACGTTAACTTGACCTGGAATATATTGATCTCTCGGAAGCCATTCTTTTACTTGGTTATAGCTCTGTGTTGCTTTGCTGTCCCAAAGACGGAAGAAAGAGCTATAAATATAGACCATTCGTCCGTGTTATGTGCAAATCCTAATTTTTCCATAACACTATTTGGATTAACACAAACACACATTTTATGTTGCAGAATAACAGTAAACATTGTAACTTTGATTCCAGTGTCAAGTAACTTCTATTGTTGCAGTGTAGACCCTAATTCTTCAACATGCTCTTTGAACAAGTGAAGATCCCGAACTAGATCATTTAATTCAGGTTGTTCAAATAAATGGGATGCTTTGCCTTCACTTTCGGAAAAATAAGAATCGTTCTTTGCTGATACATTATCGAGTTCTGCCTTATCATCATACATTTCTGAATCTTCCTCCCATTTTACCGGAGACGCTGGAACTAGTAGACCTTTTCCATGAAGAACCAGTTTTATTGCTGAGGAAGTATCCGGATATTCCATATTATATTTGCTCTTTCTTGAAAAACCAGATACTTTTCTCATACCAAAGTAAAAGTCGTTAAAATGATTTGTTGTTCCCACCAAATCATAGAAACTGCAAACGGCGTAGAGAAGCGTTTGCCATTTAACCAGTTACTTAGATTTGCTGCACAGATTTGGTAATAGTCCCGATCTTGATAACCAACAAGACATCCAAAATACTTATGATCAGCTACTTAGGTCACTTTGGTAATCGTCCTTTTCTACGATTTTGACCACATATGTAACAAAAACTATCCGCGGGGTTAACACAGCCATATGTCTGTACTTTAGACATTTTTGTAGTGTCACGTACGTCGGTTCAGAGATGTTATACTACGTTTACAAGCATCCACTATCTTTATTCGACACAAAGATAATACTAATACAAGGCTCTTACTATTGGTTTGTTCATGCACATCGCTTCTCTAACTACTCACTACTCGTCCTAAACCAATAATGATGATATGACTGCCAGACAGCTGCTTTTATAGCTGTTCAGTACTTCTGGTATTTTCTAGAAACATCGGAAATCAGAAATTTCAAAAGCGATGGTATACTTCTCGTATCCAGGAGCCATCTACAAGTAGATTCGGCTACGGGGCAGAGTGATATTTGGAATTATAGGGTTGAAACTTCGTGGTGGACTTCTCATCCCTAGACACCCCACGCGATTTTGCCAGATTGTGTACAATTTCCATAACTTATGGAAAACGTAAATTTGACAACGTCGCGATCCCGTATATTATAAATTACTTTTTAAAATAATGTGGTTAAAATACTTATTCATTTTTGCTGAAAAAAGCAAAACTCAAAAATATTACGTGTAAAGAAATTTTTACCAACATTTTCGCATTTAGAGCCCAAAAATTAACCACAACCTTTTACATTACAGTCGAAAATTGGCTGTAAAGTAGTGCTATTATAGCGATGATTTCAAAAAAGTGCTAAGTAAATCTACGATATAAATTGTTACCTAAAATCATCAAAAATTAATTTTTTTTTAGAACCATTTTTTAGGTCTATTTAATTTTTTAAATAATTTGCCAATAGTGCATGGAAAAAACATACTACATTTTCAATCGGTATTTTTCATTACAAAAAAAATATAATTGATTTCTTATTTTTAGTCAAAAAAAAACGTAATAAATATCTATATTGACATTATAGACATTGTAATTGACTACTTTATAACAAAAAATGCACTAACTTTCAATAAGTTAAATTAGACAGTATAAATTACTTCTAATCCCAACCTTAATTTGAAATTGTTATAGTTAGATTTACGGAAGTTTTGTCCCCATTTTATAAAGAAAACAAAATGCATATTTTTCGCGACATAGGTATTCGAGTAAACTATAATCTACCGCATATTTTCCTAGACGACGTTATGGAAATGCGAGATCCTGCCTTTTTGTTCCTTTCAAAAACAAAGTCGGGTTTTCGTTTCAAACATGACATTACTTTATATAGTCACTTACTACCGCCAACATTTGAATATCAAATTTCTCTACACTTTCCGACTGAGTTGCACGTAAAGCGAACAACTTGTCATGGATTTGATAAAAAATAATATAAAAATGGTAAACTTATGATGTTTTTAAACTAAAAACACGTACAAGAACAAGTTATAATGGCCTTATTAAAATTAAAAAGAATTCTGTGAATAGCATAGAAAGCTAGAATTATGAAGAAATATCCCTACTTAAAAAATCTCTAGCCGAACAACAAATTATTTCATCAGATAGGACAATAGGCGTTCCCGCAAAAATTAAATTTCGTGACCTTACTTGCCCTGCAACTCGCTATATTACTACTGAAAGAAGTTAAAATGTTAGAGAAAATACTACCAGAGATTATTTCATCTTAAACTGATGCAACAAAAGGCATTCCCATCAAAAGCAAAGTTATATGCGGGTTTCTATTATTGGATTGAACCTTGCTTTACTATTCCTATTGTTACTATTTTCTCTATTTAAATAAGCGCTACTGGGTTTAAATAAGCACACTTTTCATTAATAAATAACAACTTTTTAATTCCTAGTTCTTAACACGTACCCTGTTCAAATTTAACTCAACTAAACTACGCCTATCCTATCCCTATTTATATACCTATAGAATATATTAAAATATACGAAAATATAAATCTAGAAATTACAAAAACCGATGATGACTTATCGGTATAGTATTTCCTTCGTTATATTATAATAAAGATGAATCATCGCATCAAAATAATATATCTTCACGATGCAGTATCAAAAAGGTATCCTAGTCCTTCGTTAGACTACCCCTCTCCCAATTATGGTAATCTCAATTAGCTTCGATACTGTCGTGGTGTGGCTTCAACCTATAGAGATGTACTACTTTCATTTTGGCCTTGGGACTTCGTTGAATTCTATAAACAGCGTTATTGATTCTTTTAAGAAAAGTATACAGTCCTTCCCATGATGTCATCAACTTAGGTGATTTGCCCTTTTTTCTCTGTGGATTCCATAACCAAACTCTATCACCTTACTGGAACCCTGCCAAGTTTGCCTTCTTATATGAATTAACTAATGCCGCGACCAGGTATTTAAAGGGTTTTTTGAAGTGTTGAACTAATTCAACGTTGCTTCCAGAACTCTCGTCCAGTCTTCTGTAAGTGATATTTTTCGTGCTTCCCTTCATTCTGGTTGTTTCTTCGACAATGACTCTGATTGGTTCAGTATTTCGGGTCCTTGACAGAATGAATTCATAGGTGCCAAACTTTAAAATATCAAGCTTGTTGTCGAAGAAAAGTCCATGTTGACGATTCAGATCCATACCCACAATAAACTCATCTTCTAAGTCTGCAACTAACTCCAAATGATTTAATTTTAGCCGTCCAAGTTGAAACTTCATCAACTGCTTCTCTATTCACATCAACTGCTTCTCTATTTACAGTTCTTAACTTTACTTTTCTGGACAGTAGTAGGATATGTAATTTACCAACAAGGTTTGACGTTTTAAGTTTAAGAATTGATATCAGATCATTGATTTCAAGTTCATCTTTTCTCGCCTGAACTGCACTCTACTCTCTCCAAGAAGTGAAATTAGCCAATGGTATTGTCACCTGAGAAAAATGGGGCTTCGGTTTGTCCCGAAAAGAGATTATTGAGCTCGTTGGCCAATACGTCAGAGATAACAATTTGCACACATCCTTTTGAGAACGGAATACCTGGCGTTGACTCGTTTATTAAATTCAAAAAGAGACCTACATTAAGTATAAAAAAGCTGTTGAATTTGTAAGAAAAAAAGCGACCGATCCATTCATTGTGTACGGGTATTTTTCTCTCTTGAAAAAAGCGCTCCATTATTTCAAGCTTGAAGACCAACCTTTCCAGATATGAAATTTAGACGAAAGGTGTTTTTCAATAGATCCAACCAAAACAAAAATAGTTGGTAAGCGAGGTATACCGTGCTTATGTATCACTAGCACTCCTGACCGGGAAAAAACGACAATGTGTCTAAAGACAAATGCTTCCGGAAAAAAGCACCACCCCCCTTAATTATTCTTAAGGGACTGAACACCTGGGACCAATGGCCAGCACCAGATGACTATTTTCCTGGAATGTGTTATACCGCAAGCAAAAGGGATGGATGGACTCAGACATTTTCTTAACTATTTCCGAAAGGTCGTCATTTCTGCCTTGGGAGGCAAAAGACCGGCTCTTATTCTTCATGATGAGCACACAACATATGCTAATGCAGCTATCGTGAATCTAGCAGTCAGAGAGAACATCACAATTTTCAATCTGCCGGCCCACACCACGCACCTTCTACAGTCGCTAGATTTGTCAATCTTCAAGTCCGTTAAAACCAGATGGGATGAAGAATTAGTAAAATGGCAACGCCAAAATGTGGATAAATAATTACCGAAGAAAATGTTTTCCCAGTTTCACTCAAACTTGGAAAGGGACATCGGCAACTGTAATCGCTAATGGCTCCAGGAAAGACAGTATTATTCTATTCAACAATCAAGTTGTACCTAGAGAAAAGTTTGACAAAGAAGCTCTTAAGAAATGATACCAGTAAAATTCTGAGAAACGATTGGTGCACAAAATGTGCAAGCTCCACTTGCTAATTACGGGCAGAATCTAATAATCAGTGGTATCAGTGATGCTGCTGCATCCACTAGCTCTGGCTACAAAAGTAAGTTTGCAGCAAAATCTTCAACTAACACAACTTCCGAAAACCCTTCCTTTGAGATGTTCTTAGTCAAGTGTGTCCGCCAAACTTAGAGTAGCCCAAAAATTGCCAAACGAAAGTTGGTGTCATGTGTTCAGGCTATTAGAAGCGGCAAAGCATCTGTTGTAGCAGACATACCAAAAGTAAGAAGCCAGCTGTCATCGAGGACACAATCTCTAGCAATGAAGCAGATGAAGATCATATAGTATACAATGAGTCTAGAAATGAGAAGTTCTTGAGAGAATTGCAAGAGTACAGTCAATCGATTGATGTTGATAAATGGGTTCTCGTCGATTACACCACGAAAAAAAGCACCAAGCACTTTGTTGGGAAAATATTAAGGAGTGATGAAGGCGACAGCTGGAATATAAAGTTTCTCAGATTTAAGAAAAAACTATTTATCTGGTCTGCTGTTGACAACGAAGTCGTAGTAGACAGAAATATTTTAAAAGTTTTACCTTCGGCGATTGTAGACCGCCGTAGGTCGGACTTAACTTTACAACTCCAATTTTATGGTCTAAATCTTTTTTAGATGTGAAATAATTTGGTTCTAGGCGCGTCGGTATCTACAACCATTTGGCGCCTCTTTTAAAAATGTTTATTTAACCCTGAAGACACTATTATTTGAAATATTTTTGCAGTGTTTATTGACTTTTTTATTACTTAACTCAAAATACACTTCTGGTTTTGGATATGTTTGCGGTACTTAGTGCTGTTATTTAAGTTTATTAACTTGTTCCGACAGAAAGGCTTATAACTTTTATATTTTTCAATAAGTATAAAAAATTTAAAAAACCGAAATTTCTTTTTTACATTTTTCCCCATAACAGATTGTAGATTAAACACAACATCACAGACAACCAGTTATTATATTTGTTCCTTTTTCGCAAGGCAAATGTAATATATTGCAGTTAAAAAAAATAATAAGGCTGCACAAAAAAATCATTGTTTATTGACTAACACACAAAACATATCTGTATTGTCTCAAATGAATTTTAGTAGATTTTTTGAGGCGCAAATGCAATAAAAAATTTTTTTTCTTGTACATCAATAATATATTAATAAAGGGTGTTTTTTTATAGAGGTATAGAACTTTAAGTTGGCAACACTTTTTTAACTGGCGGCCATTTTGTCAGCTGTCAAGTGATTTATGTTTAGTTTGGTTTGGCATTTCAACATGAATAGACTGAAGCCTGAACAACGCTTCCAAATTGTGCAAATTTATTTTGAAAATCATGGTTCTGTTCGAAATACGTATCGCGCACTACGTCCATTTTACGGTCAACATAATCGTCTATCAGAGCAATTAATTCGATTAACTATGAAACGTTTTCGCACCACGTTTACTCTAAATGATAATACGCATCCACAGAGACGTCGTACAGTGCGTACAGAAGAAGTCATTGCTGCTGTAGAGCGTAGCGTAGCGGAAGATCCGAATCAGTCTATCCGCCATCATGCATAGGAATTGGATATGCGTCCATTCATTTTACGGAGGATTTTGCGGAAAGATCTTGGTTTGCGTGCTTACAGAATCCAACTCGTGCAAGAATTGATGCCACACGATCACCTAGCAAGGCGTAGATTCGGTGAATGGGCCCAAAACAAGATTGCCGTTGATCCCGATTTTCATAAGCGAATTTTGTTTATCGACAAAGCTCACTTTTGTTTGAATGGATACGTCAATAAACAAAACGGCCGTATTTGGAATGATGATAATCCTCAAGTGTATGTTGAGACACCTCTACATCCAGAAAAGCTGACTATTTGGTGTGCTTTATGGGCTGGTGGAATCATTGGTCCGTACTTCTTTAAAAACGATGCTGGTCAGAACGTTACATCAATGGTAATTGCTATAGAGCCATGATTACTGACTTTTTCGTTCATCAGTTAAACAACCATGATGTGCAGAAGCTGTGGTTTCAATAAGACGGCGCAACATGTCACACAGCTCGTGCTACAATTGATTTATTGAAGGAAACGTTTGGTAACCGCATAGTTTCACGTTTTGGATCCGTGAATTGGCCTCCAAGATCGTGCGACTTAACGCCGCTAGACTATTTCTGTGGGGATATGTGAAGTCGCTATTCTACGCCGATAAGCCCGAAACGATTGATCACTTGGAGGACAACATTCGCCGCGTTATTGCCGATATACGGCAACAAATGTTGGAAAAAGTCATCGAAAATTGGACCTCCAGATTAGACTACGTCCGAGCCAGCCGTGGCGGTCATATGCCAGAAGTCATATTTAAATTATAATGCCAGAAGGTTATCTTTCGAATAAAGTAAATTTCATGTCAATTTAAAAAATTCATCTTTGTTTTATTCCATTTAAAAGTTCTATACCTCTATAAAAAACACCCTTTATAAACCATAAAGAATTACAGTGATATTTATAACAGGAATCGCAAAAAAATCTCAAAAATGACCTTTTTTTGCGAGTCTAAAGTGGGATGTCCTTTTAAGTTATGAAAGTCCCACTTGTTGTCAACCATCTTAATGTAGTTTATTTTTCTACGATATACTATTGAAAATAATTAATTTCACCCTTTCAAAAAATTTAAATTGTATCCGACTCGGTTTAAAATTTACATTTGGCCACCTACGTTGTCAAATTTGCCCTCAGATAAAGGATGAGGCTCCTTTAATCCATAAAACTGTTTATCTCTTTCAAATTTAAGATACCCTTTTTACCCTAGGTTCATTTACATAATTAAATTTACTTGCTGGTAATTACAGTCGCAAAATACCAACCTAAAATTGAAAAAGTTAAAACGAAATTTGGTGGATGATATTTAGGAGCATCTATGTCCTAATCAATAAAACGTTTACTTAGAAAGAAGGAAATCTTGAACTCGACCATTTCTAGCATTTCAAAAATTTATTTTTTATCCACAACAATTATTCTACCAAGTACACTAGTATAAAAATCATTACACAGGTAAAGGACAAATCTTCTTATGTCAAGAAATTTTTAAAGAACATGACAACACTGCATGATAATGTGTAGGATGAGATGATTACTGGTTATTTCTGACATGAACTGGATGAGTTTGATCTAGACAATATGTGGTATATGTAACATATCAACATATCTGCATTTATATTTGCAATACCTTTCAAAATATTTTCTTTTAGTAGGTCAATATTATCATCAAAATTATAGAAAATAATCTAATGGGGTTAGATCAGGCGACCGAGAAGGCCAGGCCATTGGTCTAAAAATAAGGCTTCTTCTAAGGTCTAATCCCAACTCATCAACATATTTTAGTTTTAACACCATTTTATATTGACAGCTGATGGCTTAAACTGACAAGAGCAACAATGAGTCAAGCTAGTTTTGAACTCTAAAAATACAAGGATAAAAAATCATTTTCTTTTAATATTGAACCAGCAAAAATGGAGAATTATATTTATTTTCGGGATACGACTATTGCTCTTACATACTTCAAGTCTTTATGGCTAGGTTTTTAGCCTTAAGGTCCCTATAAGTGTGTATTTGTTGACATTATAAGTTATGAACTGTCATAACTATATCAAATATGATATTGATGAAATGGCGTAATAGCCATTGATTGAAAAAAGTGTGTCGACCATGTTAAAAAAAGAATAAAGAATGGGGGACTTGGACATTCACGTTGAGACAGTGATGAATCTCTAACGCCGATAGTTACTCAGATTCAGATATGTCTCTTAACAACAATTCTGCTGATAAATCAATGTGAGCTAAATGACCTACATTTCCTATGTCACACTTCTGAGGATGACACTAGACGCAACCTAGTTGACGCTACTCAGAGGAACACCAATACTTTAAGGGCACCTAAAGTACATATAAAACATCTTAACATAACAACCCTACATTGTAAGCAAAATGTAGAAAGAGTTCGAAGCAATGGGTGCAATTGGTTTGTTAATGCGTAATTGACTGGAAACCGGAGGACTTACCTTGGACTGCCAGCAGCCACAGCAAACGACAAACCCAGGAAAATCGGTACGACCTCCAGTCCTAGGGGTTTCAGTCCGTAAGAATTCGACACTACCTTTCACATTTTGTGAAAGTGTCTATGCAAGGGCTCCCCTCCAGAAAAAAAAAATATAAGGATTGATAAAAATGTGAGGAAATAAATTTAACCAAAAAAAATGTTTTGATATTCCCACAAAATTTCATCATATTTATTATTTTCTGAAACGCACATGCCACTAGAGTTAATTCCCCTGACAATGCATAGCCGGGAGTCCTCTGTATGCGAGCGATGAGTCACTGACCGAAATTATGGACTTTAGGTATAGGATATATTACGCCGCACCAAACATCAACTTTCTAAAATTTTTTACTATGACTGGCAGTTCTAAAATTCGGACTTTCCGGTGCTCAGTACCAACAATTTTGTGAAGAAAATACCTTATTAGGCGTAAAAGATGCCTGGTCGGAAACTGAAAAATTCCTACAAAAGAATCTATTAACTACAATATTTTTACTCATTATTAAACGACACTCCAAACGGCGGACATCATCTCCATCTTGCTGACTTCTATTTCGGGACAACTTAATTGCATAACATTTGCAAAATAATATTCTATTTAAGAACCATTCTCTATTTTTTTAAAATATTTTGAACACACTGTATAGGTTATCATTATTTTGATCACTATTTTTGAAAACCGAAGGTAAGAAAAACTTTTAATTAAGAATGATTTTTCCTCGAAAAATTTAAAATATTGAAGTTTACTAGAGTGCGGTACTCGATCGGTGAACACACTATGTATATATATACATATATATATATATATATATATATATATATATATATATGTATACTTATAACATTTCTTAAAATTAGTCAATATGGAAAAAAGTAGAAAGATTTTTTTATAATCACTCCCAAGGTCTAAAAGATTTATTTCAAAACGTCTTTCTTATAAAAGCCCATCTTTCCACATCGAATATGCCTATTAACAAAAAAGAAGGAATTTGAATAAAAGAAAAGTTAAAACGACGAAAAATTTTGGTCAGTAAAAGGCTTTGTAAGGTTCATAATGGAATTTTTTGCTACTGTAAAAATTAGTCCCTTCGAATTGATCCTCCTTAAAAATACTCGCTTCAGTTGAATTTTGATTTTTTTAATAAATGACCCGTCTGTCCCTTTGTGGATTTTATTTAATAATAATATTATAAGAATGTTAACTTACACATCAAAAAGGAATTTTGAAATTTTAAGTAAATTTACGTTATCCGACAAATAGTGAGCATATCTAAGAGTCTTCTTAACTTAGTTTTTGATCTAATCAAAATCCTGTGGATTAATATTTTTGTACGATGATAGTCGTTTATATTTCTTGAATAATGAACAAAAAAGATTTATCATAAAAAATAGTTTTATTGTTTTTCAACATGTCCTCTTCGATGATCAATATACTGACGGCTTTGACTTCAAACGGCTTAATGATGTCACAAAGAAAAACAGTTTTCCTTTACCTTGTATTGATGATACGCTAGACACATTAACTGGGTCAAAATGGTTTTCTACATTGGACTTAAAAAGTGGCTATTGGCAAGTACAGCTTCATCCAGTGGATAAAGAAAAGTCCGCCTTTTCTACTGGAATTTGGCTATGCCAATTTAATATTATGCCTTTTGGTTTATATAATGCCCACGCCACTAATGAACGTTTAATGGAACGAATTTTACGTGGACTAACGTGGAAAACATGCCTAATCTACCTAGATGACATCATAATTCTGGGAAAAACATTTGCCGATCATCTAAAAAATATCGAAGATGTATTTCAAAAATTGAGAAGTGCTCTATCCGAAAAAATGTCAATTTTTCCAGAAAGAAGTAAAATACCTGGGGCATATAATCACAGAAGCTGGTGTACGAACGGATCCAGAGAAGACAGAAGCCATTCAAGGTTGGCCAATACCGAAAAATAAGCATGAACTGAGAAGTTTTCTAGGTCTGTGTACTTACTATAGAAGATTCATAAAAGGATTCGCCGATATTGCAAGACCTTTGCATCGACTGACTGAAAATGGCAACAACTATGAATGGTCCGCAGACTGCGAAAACTCTTTTAATGAATTAAAGAAGGCACTATGTAATCCTCCAATAATGTCATATCCTGAGCTTGATCAGATGTTTGTTGTGGATACGGACGCCAGTAACTCCTCTATAGGTGGAATTTTGTCCCAGATACAAAATGGCCAAGAAAAAGTGATTGCTTATTTTAGCAAAGTACTCTGCAAAGCTGAGCGAAATTATTGTGTAACAAGAAAAGAACTACTCGCCATTATAAAGACATTGGAACACTTTCACAAATATCTATATGGCCAAAAATTTCTCCTCCGAACAGACCATGCATCATTAAAGTGGCTTTTACAATTTAAAAATCCTGAAGGTCAAATAGCACGATGGTTACAATGCTTGCAAGAGTACAATTTTAAAATTGAACATAGAGAAGGCTTGAACCACAAAAATGCAGACGCTTTGTCAAGGAAGCCATACCCAGAAGAATGCAAGTACTGTAACAGGCATGAAAAGCGAGAAAATCCTGACTTTTTCTATTGCCGAAAGACACGACTACAATGCTCTTTGGATTGAGATCCCAAAATCATCTCCAAAGAACCACAAGAAGATCGAGATCTTAACCTTATCATTAAATTAAAGAATAATAATTCAAATCGACCCACTTTTCAAGAAATCTCATCAAAATCTCAAAAAATGAAGGTTACTGGGCCTTATGGGATTACTTGATTATGCACGATGGTCTTTTAAAAAAAGTTTGGGAGAGATCTGATGGCAAATATTATAGATACCAGACTATTTTACCCACCGAAAGGATTCCACAATTGATGCAAGCTTTTCATAATGGTGTACGTGGCGGACATTTAGGGGTTATGAAAACTCTTAAAAAAATTGGAGAGAGGTTCTATTGGCTGGGGAGCCGCGCAGATGTAAAAAATTGATGAAAAACCTGTACCAACTGCGCTGTCAGTAAAGGACCGAGGACTCGTAGTCATGGTAAAATGAAGCAGAACAATGTAGGAGTACCTTTTGAAAGAATTGCTAGAGACATAGCAGGACCATTTCCTATTAATAAATCCGGGAATCGTTATATTTTGATAGCTATGGATTACTTCAGTAAATGGCCAGAAGTCTATGCGATACCAAATCAAGAAGCTACCACCGTTGTCGAAATATTGTTTAAACAGTGGATTTGTAGATATGGGGTGTCAGGATACATACATTCTGATCAAGACATAAACTTTGAATTTGAAGTTTTTACGAACCGTTGCAAGCTTCTGAAAATCCACAAAAGTAGAACAATACCCCTACATCGACAGTCAGGTGGAATGGTTGAGAGATTTAACAGAACGCTGGAGAATTACATCAGAATACAAGTAAATGAACAACAAAATGACTGGGATAAATGCATTCAGCCATTTTTACTAGCCTATCGTTCAGTCATTCACGAAACCACTGAAAAAACACCTGCTAGCATAATTTTTGGAAAGGAATTACGTCTTTCAGTGGATTTGCTTACTGGGCGTCCACCCGATGGTAAAGCAACTTGGGAAGACTACACCAACCATCTCAATAAGTCTGACATGAAGAAGTACGCCAAAAATTACAAATAGAAAGCGATAGAATGAAAACCCGCTATGATCTCAGATCCAATACTGGTGGATTCATGGTTGGTGAAAAAGTTTGGTTGTACAATTCGAAAAGAACCAAAAGGCGTTCACCAAAGCTTCAAATGTCATGGGAAGGTCCGTACCACGTAGTGACCCGACTAAACGCTCTGGTGTACCGAATTCAGGAAAGCCCTCATGCGAAGATGAAAGTCGTGTATCTGGAAGATTGAACCATTATCAAGATCAAGAAGGTTGATCGGAACGATCAAGGCTGGGAAGGGGGCAATGTAACGAACTTTATAGCGTTTTACATTTCATAGTATTAGTTTGTATTTGTAGTTTGTACGCTTTTAGGTTTATTTTCTACTAGTTAATAATTTATTTAATTAATTTCACCTTTGTTAATTTCCTCAGAAGATGTCTATGAAAGAAGATCTGGAACTTTTTAGAAAATTCCATTTCCTTATTTTTAACATAAAACGCCTATGACAGAAGGTCTAGAAATTGCCGGATTATTCCTTTTTCTTATTTTTATTACACCGTGTAGTTAGGAAATCCTTCTAGAAAATTAGGGAATCTTCCAGATCGGCTTTCGTAGACAGTATAGTTTGAGAGCTTCTCAACGCAACTTGAAATAGTTTGACAAGTGTCAAAATTAAGACTGACAATAAAAAGCTTTCAAAATAACATAGTGTGGGTTCAAAAATCGGCCGTCCGAAACAATACTTTTGCATGCGTCTGAAGTAATACGAAAAGCATTTTTGCCACCATTGATAGTGAAGAAACATTGTTCGTGAACTTATCAACTGCCTCTTCTGATGCAAAAAAGCGTTAACCATGCAATTTATTCTTAATGTGCGAGAATAAAAAGAAATCATTGGGTGCCTAATCAGGGCTGTATGGCGGATGGTCCGTTTTAAGTACTCAAAAATTCACGCCAATGTGTTTGAGCTCATAGTGTCGTGGTGGAGAATAATCCGTTACATCCAGCTTGTTTTTCCCAATGTATCGAAGACTTCTGCCAACTAAATAGTTGTGTACCATTCAAAATTCACTATTATACGTGTCTCTATGGGCACAGTTGCGACATGATCAGTTTTTCTGAAAAAACAGTCGAACATTGGTTTTAAACTGCTTGGTGCACGAGCCACTTTTGTTGGTTTTTGCTCACCATGAAAGATCCTTACGGTCGACAGCTGTTTTCTTTCGTGCTTATGCGCATAGAGACAACACTATTAGATCTTATAAATATTTTTTGAAGCACCGCGAAAATATTTATTCAGCGTTTCCGTGCACCAATCGACACAAAAAATTTTTTTGAACAATTTCCAATGTATGCGTGATCCAACGTGAATGTAGCTCCTTCATGGCCAAATATTAATAACATATGTTATACATACAGATGCCACTTAGCAACGTCAGTGTTGCTAGTTCCAGAAATATAAATGGCTACTCTTGTATAATTACACATCATCTGCCAAGAATAGTGAATGAAAATAGATTTTAAGGAAATAAAAATAATAATATTCATGAAATATCAAAATTTACCAATTCCAGTAACAATAAAAAGACACACAAGACAACAAATTCAGATACTTGGGTGGCTGGAGAGCCAATCTTGGATCGTGATATAAAAATTGCCCATTGAGCAGACCAGAAAAGCACTGATAAATTTGAAAAATTTGTTCAAGCATTCGTATATCAAGATAAAAGCACACGTCAGACTAGTGAGGTACTAAATATTGACGGACAGGATCCAAAGGCCGGTTATCGATAGCTAACCGTCAAAATCGTGCAGCGTCATATGTGGAGTGTCATCAACAAATATTTTAAGTCCACTTTTGTATACATTATACACATCTAGTTTTATAAAATCATTACAATTCTGTAAATATCATCTCTACGTAGACGATACTCAATATATATTATTGTTTTAGTATGCTATAATTCCTATGAATAAGTGTGATTGATTTGATGTACTCTTAGTGTAAAGTGGGCAAAAAAAAAAGAGTAAAAATGACAGAGTTTATTAATATTGAAATGTCATATATGCATTTTATTTATGATCGTGCTAATGGAAATGCATTAGAAGCTCAACGGATTTATGCTGAATTATGTCCACAACGTTGAATACCTTATCATAACACATTTGCTCGTCTTCATCAGCGTTTTCGAGAATATGGTACATTTCTAAAACAAACTTCTGATGGTGGACGTTCTCGGGAGATAAGAACCATAGCTCTAGAGGAAGCTGATCTTATTTTAAGAGAAGAATCTCTAAAAACAAGTACGAAAAAAATTGCAAATCTATTAAATATTAGCAATTTCACAGTATTCCGAATTTTAAAAGAACACCAATGGTTTCCCTACCACATCCAACGAGTGCAGGCGCTTTTACCGCGAGACTTTTTGCGGCGTATAGTTTTTGCCAGTGGATATTTTAAATGATCGCCCAATTTCCCCTTTTTTTTATCTTGGTTACTTATGAGTCAAACTTCCATCAATCCATCAGAAATTTTCACAATAATCACATTTGGACTGAAGAAAGTCCGCATGCATTTCTTGAAGCCAATTATCCATATTAGTTTTCATTAAATGTATTGATTGATGTTATAGGCGATTATCTAATTCGCCCATATCTCCTTTCAGTAGGATTAAATGGCGACCAATACTGTCACTTCCTTGAGGAAGAGTTATTTGCCCTTCTTAAAGAGGTTCTTCTTCAAGTTAGACAAGAATTATGGTTTATTAATGACGGCGCTCCGGCATATCTTAGTATCAATGTACGCCGTCACTTAGAGGCAGTGTATCCAAATCGTTGAATAGATCGAGGAGACACTCAACACTGGCCTGTCCGATCTCCGGATCTAAATCCTTTGAATTTTTGCATCTGTGGTTTTCCCTAAATCTTTGGTTTATGCATCTTCTGTTGAAGATATTGAAGATTTTAGACATCGCATTATTACGTCTTGCGAAAGGATAAGAAATACTTTAGAATTATTTCAACGAATGTGTTCTTCAATGAGACAAAGATCGGATTCTTGCATTAAGGGTGAGGGTGGTCATTTTCAACATTTGTTATAATTTCTGTTATTAATATTTTGTTATTGTTGTTGAAATTCTGTTATTATTACGTTGTATGTTTTTCTTATTCCCTGTTGGTTAAACTAATATGAATGAAAATCGATTAAGACAAATACATTTTGATTTTTTACTTATGTATTTTATTTTTTTGTGGAAAAACTACTAACTTTTAGAGGAGAACTTAAGAGAGAAGGAAGTTTCATAAAAGCTACCTGAATAGTTCAAGAGGGTACCCTTTTGCAGACCCGGAAGAAAGTACCACTCTGTATATTATTTCATATAATAATTTTTTATGAAAGCTGTAAAAAGTGTGATGTGTTCCAAATTTAACTTAATAATCGTTAAAAACAAATGATATACATTTAAAAAACTAGAAATAATAATGAATTTTAACACCCTGTATCTTAAAAACTAAGCATTATCAGACATATGTTTATATGAACTTTTATGTTTAAAGTTACCTCCAGAATAACTTTTTAAAATTTTTCGCATTTATTTGGAAACACCCTGTATATTTATTTGTTAATTAAAATTTTCCTTTATTAAGTATGTATTTCTTTATACGCAGTCAACATAAATTTCAATTTAACTGAATATTATTTACGTTCGATATTTATAGAAAAACAAATAAGCATAATAGTTTCGGTATTTTCAAGTGAAGTATTACTGTAAAAAAAATTGCTGCGCAAATTCGTGGTAAATAAGTTTTGATGAAGAGAAACGCTATTAAAATTTAAATTTTAACGACTTGGGAGTTATTTCCACAAAATTTAGTAAACATACTTATTTCTAAAGCAGAATATTTATTTATTTACTTAATATAAAGCAACTGAACATAATACAATATATTACAATTTTCAAGATGCTCTTTAGGAAAAACTCTTTGACAAGTGTACCAATAAAAAAAATACAGAAATATAAAGCAGAAAAGTCAAATGAAAAAAGTAACAATAGCTAAAGAGAGAAAACTCTCAATGCCTGACGTCTAACTGATAATAAAGATTCCCTAAATATGTCTAGATGACTAAAAAAATTATTATAAATATTTTGCAATAAACACAATGGAGATTTTTTTGGCAAAGTTTATGTTAAATCTTAATATGTAGAATAGAGAAGACGAACATGAATTAAATTGTTGAACACTAAATGATATATTTTTTAAATGAGTCTGCAATCAATTTTGACTGCCAGAATTTTAAATAAAATATGACATAAGTAACGTTTCTTCGTGAACATCACTTTAGTAAATTATAATGTTTTGAACCACCCTCACATCCCACAGGATACACATCATGGTTAAAACGATAATTTTAATGCATTTCAACCTATCTATTTACTTGAAATCCGAAGGGTTCCAAATAAGACTACCATATTATAAATAAATTGAGCCGATTTTATCATATTATATAGTTGTCTTCTAAATATTGAATGGCAGGTCCTGGAACACTATAACAATGTAGACGTCACCACTGAAGCTTTTTGTAAAAAATTGTATGACATATTTGATGTGTGTGTACCTAAAACTAAGAAAAAAAAAGCACTATCCTGTTTGCTTTAATAGTACTATTATAAAAAATTTAAAACAGAAATATAAGTTTAGAATAAAATTTAAACAAACAGAAAGTCTTGAATGAAAGAAAGTTACACTAATCTTAGCACATGTTAAGAAAGATATCGAAATATCATATCATAATTACGTACAAAAAATACAACGAGAAATAGGTGTCGATGTCAAGACATTTTGGTCTTATTTAAATAACAAAAAATGAGAGGTGCATATACCTAATAAAATGATCTACAATAATAACAAATATTCGAGTGAAGAAAAATTTGTAACGCTTTCGCCCAGTATTTTAACAGAGTGTATAAGAGTGACAATGATGATGCACCTAGAATTAATGACATTATATATGTTGATCAGATTACATTTTTTTTAATAACGGATGAAGATATTTTGGAGACTGGCAAAAAAAATAAAAGTTGGCAATGCTGTGGGACCAGATAGTGTTCCACCATATTTAATAAAGGGATGTATTGATATATTTAAATATCCCCTTCGAATACTATTCAATCTAAGCCTCAAAACCAGTATATTTTCTTCACAATGTTAGTCAAAGTTTGTCTGATTTAAAAAAAAAAAGATAAAACTAATGTTAGAAACTATCGTCCCATTGCAATTCTGTCTGTTCCGGCGAAAATATTAAAAATATTTATGCCACAGTTAGAAATAAAATATCGATTCATCAGCACAACGTCATGAAGAACAGATCAACAATATCTAACTTAATAACCCAAGACATTTCGAGAACTTTGAATGAACGTGCTCAGATGGACTCAATCTACACTGATTTCGCCAAGGCTTTTGATGTGGTTTCCCCATAAGATTTTAATTTCTAACCTGCAATATGAATTTGGCTTTCAAAAAGGTTGCTTCAGTTGATTAAATCTTATCTATCTGATAGAGAACATCAAGTTATTGGGAAAGGGTATTCATCATTGTCATGTTTTCCGACATCGGGCATTCCTCAGGGTTCCAATTTGGGTCCCTTCCTTTTCATTATGTTTATAAATAATTTAAGAAATGATGGATATTTTGTATTTAATCAAAATAGTGCATAGTACAGTTGATGATTCCAGGTTTTTAAATAGGCTGAATTTTTCGGTGCCAATCTATGGTATTAGGCACTCAAATACATGTTACTTATCTACAGTAGCCTTAAATAACAATTATTCTAACTCTCCATTATATAGGCTTTGTTATTCTTACAATAGACACAGTCCGAGGCAGACTTTTTCAATGCTAATAATAGTTCTTTTAAAAAGAGAATTGTTTAAATTTCATCAACTATTTAAATTTAGGTTAGATTTTAATTTTAAATTTAAATTTTGTACCTGTTAAGTACTTTAAATAAATAAATAAATAAATAAAAATACAGCAGTACACTGTAGATAAATCAAGAACTTGGGTCTGCAAAAATTTCTGAAAATGCTGATAATGAAACCCAAATAACGCAAAGTTCTATTAACAACATATTCAGTATGTCGATCAAAACGCAACTTATCATCAAAAAGGATGCTGGGATCTTTAACGTAATGAACTAGAATTAAATTGCCATTATTTATACAATAACTAAATTGAAAATTCGTTTTTAAGTTTGAAAATTTTATACACTCGCATTTACCAATATTAAGAAAAAGTTTATTTTGATTGCAATATTGTTCAAACCTAATAAAATCCTCCTGAAATGAGGCATAATCCTACAATGTTGAGATATTTTTATAACTTTTTAAGTTATTGCCATATTTAGATTTCAAAAAACAGGAATTAATATCATTAATAAAAATTAAAAACAAGATAGGTCTCAAGTGTGAGGTACACCAGATGTTATTAATAGATTATTGGGAAAACTGTTATTAAAATTAACATACTGACTACGATTAATAATATGTTATAGAAATTGCAATTCCTTTTCCTTTTTTTGCACTAACTACACGTCTAAAAGTAAATTAAAAGACTTACCAATAAGTTTCAATAAAGAACTGAAGCACTATTACCTGAAAAAAAAACATTAAAAATTAATAAAATAGTAAATTTTCTTTCCTAAATAACTTAACTAATAAGGTAAGAGTAAAATATCAAATGTATCCTGCGTACTCGGTATCGAATTTTACATATATGTAGGATTATACAGAGTGAGGATTTCAAAGCGTTAAAAGGTAATATCTGATAAAATGGTTTTGAATATTTTAATAAATGATTTTAGGATATTTTTGACACTTACTTCCTCTTCACATATCGAATGGCGGTTGACAACTTAAAAATATGAAATAGAAATATATCAATCTTCTTCTTTTTCGAAATTTCTATTTTTTGGAAAAAACTATTTATGTACGCCGAAAATATTTACACTTGCTACACTGCTTGCTATGATACATAACTTCAAGTATAGGTCAAAATAGCGTTTTTTGCACTTTCAGGTTAGAATATTTAAAAAAATCTGATGTGATGAAGCAATTCTGAGGTCGGATTCGAATTCAGCGATTCAAAATCTACAAGAAATGACTATTCTTAATCAATATACCAATTTCACGTTGCCCTGTGATATATTTAAGTGTTGTTATACCAAATTTTTACCATTAGAAAATCAGAGCCACTTTATAGGCTTATATGAAGTAACAAAATAAAAAATGGTATATGATTTTATCATTCCTATTTCCGAAAACACATGAGTGATTTAGTAGTAACTAATGAAGTTAAGAGGTTGTTACATATAAACGAACAAACGCACATAACGAAACTACAAATGTTCCTAGCTGGCTACATACCCCTAAAAAGAAGGGGGAAGGTAACAAGAGAAAAAAAAATGGACTTACAGAATTCAGGTAGTTTAATTTTACTAAAGCTTAAGAAATTATCATGATTTTTGTAATCAATCGATCAAGAATCTCATTTTAAGGATTACTATTAAACAATCACATAACCATTTTGAGGTTATTTTAAAGTACTCGTACCCCAATTAGTCTTTACACTATCCTTAAACGTTTTAAGATTAAGACACAACTGCTCCTAAAATTAATACCCCCACCCACTCCAGTCCTTAGATAAACACCCCAGTCCTGAAATTAATAGACCCGGCGAGCTATTTACCCTTGGAAACGACTCGAATATCCTGAATATCCTTAAGGCAATGGCTAAGTCCCGGCATTATTGTGGCGAAGACAAGTGTCTGAACAACACTTCTGTTTTGGAGATGGAGACATTGTATCTTACGGTTAATGAGATGGGTCAGAATATAGAGGAGAGGATAAATACTGCAATATACCTTTTCCTAATGAACTGACGTATAATAAAAGGATATACGTATTTCTTTACTGAAATATGCTTTATAAGGTTTTATTCTTATTAATATTAATTAGAGAATAAAATGAATAAATTTTAAAAATCAAAATTTCAGTAAGAAATAAAGAAATCTATCTGCCGTAGTTGTTTATATGTATTACTCTTTCAAGCAGAGAAAAGAAAAGAATATATACAAACAATTTATTTTTTACAACTCTGGTTCTCTCTCCATACGCGTTTCGACCACCTCATGGTATCGAACTGAGAGCAACATTCGCAGAAAACAACTGTTATATAAAATATAAATTCCAAAGTATGTCGGTAGGATATTAAAAACCTACCGACTTCGATGCCAGACTGAAAAATAGCGCCAGTCAAACGACATCTACAGGGTGTCCGGGAAAAAGTCGGGTTGAATATAATAGTTTTAATAAAAATTTAAACTAACTGCTTAGTTAAAAACTTCGTAAGAGGGTTCAATATAGGCTCCGTGAAGTCTGATACAGTCGCGGGCACGACAAATTGAAGACTGCTGTACCCGCCACATTAACTCAGCATTGTTCCTTTTTTGATCACAATGAAACATAATTCTCCGTAGAAGTTTCTACCTACTATTGACCGGAGTGGAATACACCAAAATTTTGAGGTGTCTCCACAGGAAAAATCCAACGGCATTAGGTCGGGAGATCGAAGAGGCCAAGCAATAGGTCCTCCTCTACCTATACAATGGTTTGGATAGATGTTATTCGGGTGCTCCTGCACAACAACGCTGGAAGGAGGTGGTGCTCCATCGTGCATATAGTACATGTTTCGGCGGGTTTCAAGTGGTAAGTGCTGGAAATCGTGAAAAGTATTCTAGAGGAACTCCAAATAAAGTTCTCCATTCAGTCGTGTCGGCAATACGAATGGTCCAATAAAAAAATTGCCAATTATTCCTGTCCAGGCATTAATTAATTGGGACAGATGTTGATGCGAAACAATAGTTGATGCGAAACAATAGAGTAGTGTAAATTTATGAAATCATTTTTGGTAAACCCTGCTTCATCCGTGAAGAGAATAGTGCTAATGAGGTTTACATTATTTCGTTTATCCAATAGCCAGTTTGCAAACTGCATTCGACGGGGAGAACCTTCAGGAATCAGTTAATGCATTTTTTTCAAATGACATGGATATAATATCTGTTGAAGAACTTCATATATTTTTCTTTTCAACATATTAAAATGCGTTGATAATTTTCGAGTGCTCGTTGAAGGAGTGTCACTTACAGCATTTAAAATATTTTCCTCTAATTGCAGCGTACGTACTCTTCTTCCTCGACCAGCATCAGTACTTCTTTTCCAAAATTTCCTAAAATTACGAGGAAAGTTCATATTACCTTATTAATTGGAATCGCCTACCATTCTCCCTTGGAGGTTGGTTAACTCGTTAAAATATTTTCTAATCTAGAAGTGTACGATTAGTATATCTGTCGTGATATAACCACTGGACTTCCAAAGCATTGCAAGATGCATACTCAATAAACGTGTATTCCATATTTTAAATTATTTCACAATTAATTTCACCACGAAATCCAAAAATCAATCAATTAATATCCAAGTAAAGAATCAATGTGTCAGCGATGTGGAAGTTAACAAGTTCTAACGTTTACAGCAACAATACTTTCTTTTTGGTGCCGATAAAATAAAACGCGCATTTTTTGCGAACTTTGGTCGAACTGTAATTCACAGAATTTGACATTTTTAACTAAAGAGGTAAATTCTAATTAATCGTTTTTTTTTTTTATCATAAGTTTGAAAGTTGAACATTTGATAGGAACAAAGATGTATCCTTTATCGAAATACGCCAACTACATGATGTAAATAAAATGACGTTATTTCGGAAACGGTTAGGATTAGTGACATGCATGAAGAGTACTTAATTTTTAGTCAATAGTTAAAGGTATGTAAAAAGCATTGTCCAATGTCCCTGCAGCTGTAAGTAATTCACAACACTTTCTTGAATAGTAATTTGAAGGATCTTACGTTGTATACATCATATTAAAAAAATTGAAATATACCTGATACTTCGATCGTTATGTGTAAAAAACTTAATTCTATTGCATTTCTTTAGAAGCCCATATCTCCGAAGAGGAGACCTATACGAAAAAAATTTATATGAACTTATAATATTCCCTTCGCATGTTTTTTTTTTCACATCCGGGAGATTTCCCACTTTTTCCCGCAAAAGTTTAAAAACCAAAATTTCAGGAAGAAATAAAGGAGTCTATCTGCCATATTTAAATAGTTGATTATATGTATTATCCTTTCAAGCACAGAAAATAGAGAAAACAGTTTGTTTCCTGCAAATACAACTCTGGTGCTCTCTACATACGCGTTTCAACCACCTTATGCTCGCGTCACTGGAGCTGTATCGAACCAAGAACAACATTCGCAAGAGACAACTGCATGTTTTTAATATCCTACCGACATACTTTGATATTAATATTTTATATAGCAGTTGTTTCTTGCGAATGTTGCTTTCGGTTCGATACAGCTCCACTAACAAGACAATAAGGTAGTCGAAACGTGTATGGAGAGAGGACCAGAGCTGTATTGCAGGAAACTGTAAATATTCTTTCGTTTTCTCTACTTGAAAACCAATAAAAGTACAGTTGAACAATCATTCAAATATAGGTTATTATAATTGTAATGTTCCCAAACATGTTATATTATTTATAGTTAAAGTAAATTCCATTTGTACTATGGTAGGGAGTACGAGATCATACACGAATTTTGTGAAAAAATAACTACATAATTTTTATGAAGAGACCAATTCCATTCAAAATCATGCAGTGAAAATAATCCAAAAAAAAAAATACTTTCTCTGTGACATATATTTTTTTAGAACTCAAAAATGGGTACACATATTTTGCAGTTTTACGAAAAAATCATTTTCAATGAAGTTTTCGAGATTTTAAAATTGAGCTTAGAGCTTTTGTAGTAAAGAAAAATGAAAAACATTTTTTATTCAAAATTGTATATTTTTATCACTAATCGACGTAATTCAGTTTTCTCTTGTGACGCGTTTTCGTAGGCGGGGAGCAGGTCGTGCTCTACGGATCTATTGTTATTACGGAAGCGGAACTTCGGTCAGTGGATATTTCTCGTGCAGACAGTCATCGGTCAAAAGCTCAGCGCAGGGGTATCGGTTCGGCGGTATCTACTTATATTCGGGATATCCCTGCTCTCTCAACTGATCAACGGTTTGACTGCCTGAAGGTCAAAACATCCACTCGGCAGTCGGTTCTCGGGCGCCACCCTCGAGATTCATGTGGTCGAGGGCCCACTTATGCACCGGGCAACTTGTTACAGTGGAGAAATGGCAAGCCAGGAGTCAATTGTGCGTATTAGTGCTGGCTGCAGGTTGCCAATTGTTACATGTAATGGTAAAAATCGCGCATACCATACTGCTGTACGCGGCGCGCGATTACTATGGTCAGACGCTCTGAAAATCTCGGAAAATGATATTTCCCGGCATAGCGCGGTAAATCTAATTATATTCCGGTAATACTGAAACTTTAAGCAATCTTTTCCCGCAAGAATCAGATTTTTCGGATATAAAATAAATAAATTAAATCCCGGCGAACATACTCATGCCCAAAAATATAGTAACTTCATTACACTCTCTTGAATTAGGTGACATATTATCAGAGAAACATTTGCAAACCGAAAAATTTTCAAAATAACAAAATGACGATCGTTTTTCGAAAAACAAACGCGATTTTCTCAAAAAATTGATAATTTTTTTTCGAGTGTTCCTTGTTATATGCTTCTTCTATTACAATTGTTTTCATGGGTACTATAATGCACGGCTAGATACAATATTTTCTCTCAATGAGATTTTTTCAAAAAAAAAAATATACAAGGGAAGTCCAAAGAACTAGCCAAAGACTTTTAGCACACTTGTAAGGAAAGCCTACGAGTTATATTTGAGGCAATAAGTTGGTGATCAAGACAAAAGCTGAGTTCTCAAAATTTGCTGCTCAAGAATCAGTGGGATACTCACAAGTCTATGAAATTTGGAGTGCCAATGATTTCGCGGAAATCTCAGAATCATTCTGAAAAGTGGTACTTTTGCTTAACAAAAATCCTGAGGTTTTCTAGTAGAAGGAAACATCAAATTGAATATCCTAATATTTCCAGTACCTCATGATGCTTCTTGTATATCTGTACCTAAACCTCCAGAACAATAGGAAATCGACCCCGAATCGGATGAAAAAGATCATTTTAAGCCGGTCCTAGTTTTGAAGAGAAAGACGATTACGAATGTAGTAGCAGTAAACAGTCCCATTTTATATCTTAGGAAGTGCTCAACGATCTTATTTGTTATCTGGATCTTCCCAAAAAAAAGTCACAGCTGCTTGGATCTCATTTACAGCAGTGGAATCTCTTATAAAAAGCAGTGAACATGAGGACTTTTAAAGACCCAAATTTTAAAACTACACTTTCGAGAAAAGAAAATAAGGCCAGTACTGTCTTAAAGAATGTATCTTGCAACTTCCTAGGTAACAAGAAATCGAAGAACTACAAAGATTTGGTTGAAAAAGTTATCCAATCTTACGTTAGACGTTAGGTTGCAACATATCACTTAAGCTGTATTTTCGTTAATCCCATTTGGAATAAAAGTATCAGGGAGTGACAGAAAATTTCTAAAATGCAGAACAGTAAATTTTTCATTAAAATGCTTTAATTCTCTGAATGTAATATGATTTATTTTTTTTGTATGCACTGGTATCCTTACGAGAAAAAAACGCTTACATATATAGTTCATTCAAAAAGTTTCGGGACTAATTTTTTTTACCAACGAAAACAAGAGTTTAGAAAAAAAATTACTTAGTTTCCAGCATCGCTCTATACAAAGTTAGTAGTGAACATAACCCGATTCGCTCGATCCCCCCACTCCTCGACCTTGACCTTGACCTTGCTTCATCCCTCTTTGGCCCCGCCCACATGTCCTTGTCATTGACCTTGAAAGTGCACGTGTGCTTTGGCCTTGGCCTTGTGTTCAAGGTTGTGTGTGTGACCTTGACCTTGACCTTGGTCGAGACGACCTTGACTTTGTTGAAGGTCATCTTGGGTGTGTGACCTTGAAGATATGTTACGTGGTTGGGGGTGACCTTGAATGGTTTTATATAAGGTATGGGGCAGTTTCATTCATCAGTTGGCTCTGACTTGTATAGGTAGTACATGTGTTAATATTTGACAAATCATGGCATATGTTTGTGAAAATTGCGGTTCTAAGTTTACTAATATTTATAATATGAGACGCCATCAAAGAGAATCGTGTGCGGCGAGATTTAATGAAGTGCCTGGAGGAAAACGGCTCCGAATTGAAGAGTATACATCGACGATTCCGCTAATTAATTGCGCTACATGTAATGTAGATGTTCCAATAAATCATATGTCGGTGCATAAACGAACACAACAACATAAAAATAATTCATGTTTGCCGGTATGTCATGGTGTGCAACTCGTTCAATGTGCCTTCAAAAGAAGAATTGCAACCTATCGGGTTAGCAGTGATATGGAGCATTCCGATTACGTAATGTTCTTTGCAGACATTAAATCCAAGGTGGTGGAACTTATTAATAATTTATTGCGTGTGCATCATGCTTTAAAAGTTAACATGACAGCTGTTGGCGAGTACATGCTTCCATCACAAGAAATATTCAGTGAAAAATCCTTCAACACTGCTAATCAAATAATTAGTGTAGAAAGTGATTTGGATGCCGTTTACCATTCTTTCACCGAATTAATAAAAACGCAGGCGACAGAGTTCCAGGAGAAAGATTCAGGTATGGAAAAATCAAAACCCGATATATTAAACTGATTTTTATATATTATTTTTCTTGTTATAGGATGGGCTCTTGTGCGAATTTTATACTTGGAAGTTGGTATCAACAAGTATATGCCTATGGGTGGCTCATCATACATCAAGTTGCCGTGTTCTATTGAAAAGAAAGGAGCTGTCGTCAATGTGATTAACCAGGACGAATTTTGCTTTGCGTGGGCTGTAACATCAGCATTGTTTCCTCCAACAGCAGAGCCTTCACAGAAGACATCCTACCCCCATTTTTCTAGAGTGCTAAATGTAACAGGTATGGATTTTCCAGTAAAATTACGTGACATTAAAAAATTTGAGGAAATGAACAACATATCAATTAACGTATACGGTCTGGAATCTAAATATGAAAATAATGAAGTAATACATGAAGTTATTGGTCCACTGAGGTATGCGTCAAAAAAGTTGGATAGGCATGTAAATTTATTGTTAATTACAAAAGACTGTAGTAGTAAAGATGGCGGTGAACATTTTTGTGATACGACTTGTTCAAAGAGTCATTATTGTTGGATTCGGGATTTATCACGTTTAGTTTCAAGTCAAATTAGTTGTCAACAACATAAAATATATTTCTGTGATGGTTGCCTCATTTATTTTAGTACACCGTCAGCTTTAACTTTACATCAAAGCTACGATTGTAACCACATTTTCACGCAAACACCCTCAGTGGATTTAAAAATCGATAAATTTGGAAAGAGTGTGCCGGAAAATATTTTAAAATTCGAGGGTATAGAAAAGCAAATGCGCGTTCCATTCGTGGTTTATGCAGATTTCGAATCTGTTTTAAAACCCATTGAAACGGTACAACCAAACCCACAAAATTCTTACACTGTAAAAAGTTTTAAACATGAACCATATTCTTTTGCTTATTTAATTAAATGCTCTTTTGACGACTCTCTTTCGAAATTTGAGCTATTTCGGGGGAATAATGCAGCTCAAGTCTTTGTGGATCGTATCGAGTGTGATTTAAGGGCTCTATACAACACATATTTAAAAGACATTAAGCCTATGAAACCGTTAACGCCTGAAGAAAAAAGGGAGTTTAATGATGCTAAAATATGTGGTATATGTGAAGGCCCTTTTGAAGAGGGTGAGATTAAAGTACGAGACCACTGTCACATAACTGGTGCAAAAAGATTTGGTGCTGCACATTCCGTTTGTAATTTAAATTATAAATTACCCTCTTTTATCCCTATCATATTTCATAACTTAAGCGGCTACGACAGCCATTTATTTATAAAAGAGTTATGTAAATATGGGGATAAAATTGGTGTTTTGGCTCAAAGTAAGGAAAAGTACATATCATTTACCAAAAGCATTTATGTGCACGATTATTTTGATAGTAAATGTGGAAAAGTCAAGAGGAAATATTTAAAGTTGCGATTTATTGATAGTTTTAAATTTCTGTCAACGTCTTTGGAAAATTTAGGCAGCGGTTTAAACGACGACGATTTTATTGAAACGCGGAAACATTTTTCAAATATCAACCAATTTAATTTGATGCGTCAAAAGGGTGTTTTTCCCTATAGCTTTATTGACTCTATGGAAAAAATGGAAAATACATGTCTTCCAAGTAAAGATGAATTTTATGATAATTTACGGGAAGAACATATTAGCGATGAAAGCTATAGAAGAGCAAAAGAAGTATGGCGCTTGTTTGGGTGTAAAACTTTGGGGGACTATTCGGACGTGTATTTAAAATCAGATGTGTTGCTATTGTGTGATGTTTTTGAGCAATTTCGGAATAATTGTTTAAAATTCGATAAACTTGATCCAGCACATTACTATACCCTTCCAAGTTTATCATTTGATTGTATGCTACGTATGACTAAGGTAGAGTTAGAGCTCTTAACTGATATAGACATGATACATTTTTTTAAGAAAGGTATACGCGGCGGCATAAGCCAGTGTACAGAAAGGAAGCACATCGCTAATAATATTTTTTTACCAGACTATGACCCAACAAAACCTTCTTCATTTATAACATACCTTGATGCTACAAATCTATATGGTCATAGTATGTCACAAGCATTACCATATGGTGGTTTTCGATGGTTAAGCGAGCGCGAAATTCTGGATTTAAATATTATGGCTGTTGGTGATGATAGTTTACATGGCTACGTTTTGGAAGTGGATGTGCATTATCCGACTGAGTTGCATGATGCACATTCTGATCTTCCATTTCTAGTAGAAAATATCATACCGCCAACAGAAAACGCTAAATTACCGAAATTAATTCCTAATTTACAAGATAAAAAAAAATACATTGTACACTATAGAACTTTAAAACAAGCCATCGCCAACGGCTTAGTGGTAATGCAAACCCATCGAGTATTACAGTTTGAGCAATCAAAATGGCTAAAATCGTATATTGATTTTAATACCAATTTACGTAACAAGGCCACCACAAAATTTGCGAAGGACACTTTTAAATTAAAAAATAACGCGATATTTGGTAAAACTATGGAAAATGTGGAAAATCGAAAGGATATAAAATTAGTAACACATTGGGAGAACAGTGTAGGCAGAAATGGAGCTAGAGCACTAATATCCCGCCCCAATTTCAATAGTAGCTCGATATTTACCGAGAACTTTGTTGCTATACATATGAATAAAGTTAAAATATTGTACAATAAACCAATTTATATCGGTTTTTCCATATTAGATATATCAAAGACTGTAATATACGATTTTTATTATAATTTTATTAAATCCAAGTTTGGCGATGATGCTTCGTTACTTTACACCGATACTGACTCGCTTATATTAAAAGTGTATACGGAAAACTTTTATCAAACTATATCAGAAAACCCCGAAAAATTCGATACATCAAATTACCCCGAAATTAATAATTTCAACATAATTAAAAGTAATTCTGTAGTTGGTAGAATGAAAGATGAGTTTCCTGGTGATCCGATAATAAGTTTTTATGGTACCGGCGCGAAGGCTTATTATGTAAAGTCCATTAATAATGAATTAAAAAAAGCCAAAGGTATCAAAAAATGTGTTATCGAGAAAGACCTTCATCAGGAAGACTACCAAAGAATTGTTGAACGGGGTGGTTTGATATTAAGAAAGATGAAGACATTTAGAAGTGAATTACATAACATTTATACCAACATAATAAATAAAGTAGCATTGTCACATAGCGATGATAAACGTTATGTAATTCCCAGTTCAACCAAAACTCTACCTTGGGGGCATGCAGACATAGATTTTTACAAAACAGACCCGGAAGAAAACTTAGCAAATTTAGTCACCGTGTTGGAATCATTTCTAAGTCAGGACAGCACGTAATCTGGAAAATCCCTATTTCATTATTTGTATTGTTTTTATTATTTCTATTAAACATACAACATTAATATGTAACGATAGTATTGTAATTTTTTTTTTTTTTTTTTTTTTTTTTTAAATAAAAAACATGTATTCATTACTTGATTGCTTTTTTATTGAACCTTTATTTTAAAATTATAAATATAATGAAGTGTCGACAAATAACAAACTGTAAAAGTTATTGTTGAAAAATTTGTCTAATAGTAAATTAAACGCACAGGTCTACGAGTAAATGTTTAATGTGAAACAGGTTTGCTGACAAGATCCTCCATAGTCTTTTCAATTTTCAACATTCTAGAGTTAAGTTCATCACGCAGTTCGTCTTGCCTAAGTTCATATATTGCAATAACAGTATCATCAATGTATCCTCTAAGTTCTTGACCGGTTTCAATTAATTTCTTGCGTACGTAACCTTCAAGTTGGTTTCTGAATATATCTTTAATAACAATTGTTGAGTCATGTAAAGCTTTCTGCGTATCTTGCACACACTGAGCAAGGTTATTATCAACATAATTTCGTGTGGTCGCATCGTCTCCTTCAAGAGGTTCTGCTAAATAGCACAATCTTTTGCTTCCCATGTCGTAATCTCCATTAGGTGGAAGTTTAAAACCTATTCCTGAAGGACCTCGCATAAAGTTAAAATCCTTAAATTTTCTTTTGCGACCGAACTTATCAATAGTGTTTACTTCTGACATTGTTATGTGAGACTGATTTGAAACCATTAGATTTCACCCTAATATATGGTTCTATTTCATTAATAAACGGACTCTGCAGAAAAATATGGATTGCAAAACGTATTTTAGGTGATGTTTAATAAATACACATACAGATTCATTTTACTATTGTTTTATTGAAAAAAAAATTAAAATATAACAAAAGATTGAGTTTACTTTTTATTATTAAAAAAAATAACAAACAAAAAAATTAAAAATTAAGAAATAAAATACATGTTAATTTCTTCTGTACAGGTAAGCTTCTTCTATGACCCAATTTCTTCTCTGGATGGCACGTTCATTAATGTCCTTGAACTGGTAGTAAACTAGTCCACAAAAGCCGCATTGTACAAATTTAACCCTGAAAAGGTCAATGTAGTTGAAGTCGTACGTAAGATCATTTCGCCAGCAGATACCTAGTCTTTTACAATGATGACAAGTTAAATAAAAAGCTTTTGGTATATGACTGTATGTTTTGGCTGCTTCACTAGGTTGTTCATCAGTTGGCAACATGATGTTTGAATATGTTGTACTTTTCAATCGCGGTACTCTAATTATGTATTACTTTTTAAAATAACCTTGACAGGACCAAAAAAAAATCCTTGAAAATTACAACCTCGAAAACGACCCTGACATTGACGGGTACTTTGACCTTGGCCTTGGCCTCGCATCTAACAAGTTTAGTACTATATTTATATGCTTCTTTAAAATAACCTTGACAGGGACAAAAAAAAATCCATGAAAATTACAGCCCTGAAAACGACCCTGGTATTGCCGGTTACGTCGGCCTTGGCCTTGGCCTTGCATCTGACAAGTTTAAATATTATACTTAATGCATCGAACAAAAGGAATAAAGGTGGTGTAGTGGGGGAAATGGGCATAAAAGCAGACTTGCTGGCTCGAGCTCTTCACAGTTCGTCAGAACAGCAAACAGTACAGTGCTAAGAAAAAGTTAATTGTGTGAGTTTGAATATCGACAATGTCTAGTGTACGGTCTCTTTTAGATGCTCTTGACGTGAGCTGCGGTTCACAGCAAGGCATGCTGGATAACATGAGTGGTTTAGAAGTGTTAAGTCCGGGGGTGTTCGAGAACTGGAATGGCGTGGAGCATGAAGATGCCGAAGACCGAGCCCTCAACGATGGTCGCGACGAGGAGTTAGTTCAGTCGGCAGCGCAATTCCTGGAATGCTGGACGGAGGAGAAGGAGCCAAAGATAAATGTAATCAGTGATGTGGTTGTGCGAAAAGCATCGCGGCCTAGGGAATCTTCTCCGAAAGCGTCGAAACTGCAAAAGCTCTTGACTATGCGGAAGTCGGAAATCGCCGATAAAAAAACATTTTATTCGGCGATTAAAGGTGTGGGACAAGGGAAGAAGAAAAAGTTTAACTTTAAGCGTCCCTCCACCCCTGTTCCATTACCCGACTTCCTAAAAACAGCACCGCAAGAGCCACTGTCAGTAGAAGTGGAAGTCATAGAAGGCCCCGATGGACCAACACCACCAACGCCACCAACACCGGCCAGCGTCGAGAATGAAATAGTGTCGGAGGTGAAGTCTTCCCCAGCGCCAGCGCCACTGTCGCCGATATTGGGGTGCCGGAAACCCATGAAGAAGCGGTTTAAGCGGTGTTGTGAAGGCGATGAAGTTTCCGCTGCGTCGTCGTCGTCGTCGTCGTCGTCATCGTCTTCACCAAATAAAACCGCGTCTTCTTCCGAGCCATCACAACCGGAGTGGGTCGAAGACTTCACCAACTCTCAGAAGACCAAATTGACTGACATTTATGCCATGAAAAAACGCTTAGTGAATGAAGTGAACGAGTGTGCCAGTGACATTATAGAACTTGAAAAACAATTAGAGATAAAAAAGGTGAAATCTGCGCGGTTAAAAAGACAATTAGAGGACTTTAATAAATTATGTAGTAGGTGTTAGGTAGTTGTAGATATTAGCTTTTAATTTATAGTATTAAGTTTGTAAATATATATATATATATTGTAGTTAATAAAAAAGTGTTTGATCAAATTTTTTATATTTTATAATGAGAATAAAAATGACTTGAAAATTTATTTTTGTGTGTTATTTCATATAGGCCCTGTCCCACATAATATTAGGTAATAAAAAAAAAAGAGTGAATAATCCACTAAAACTACGCAATAGCAATAGTTGTAAATATTTTCTGATAATATTTACAAGTATGCTAAAACATGGTTCGGTTTATGAAGTTAAGGTTCTGTCGCCAGAACTTCTAATACTTTGTATCTCAATATTGTATGTTTTTATGAAAAAAACATAAAATATTGGTTACAAAGTATTATAACCAACTAAAACTACGATCAAATTATTTTGTGGTCCTGAAAAGGACCGTTTGGTTTTAAAACATGCGACTCTTTTATTGAGTTGTGGAGTCGCACGGCCCGTCATCATCATCAGCGGGGGTGGCGGTGCTGTCCTCTGTGTATTCGATGATGAACCGCCAAAGTTCATCCCATCTAGGATCGTTCGGCTCCCACTCCAAACAATTCTCTGTGGTAGAATCTACCACAGGGCATTGGATGGGTTGTTGTTGTTGTTGTTGAGTCGCAGACATGTTGAACTAAAATGATTGTAATAAGTATTGATGGTCGTATATATAGAGACAAATTAATGGTGGGGGGGTGAAAACAAATGTCATATTACGTATTGAGACCAAAAGTTGTTTGTGGTCTCAAATACGAACGAACGATTTAGCTGGGTTCCACCAGCACTTAAAGTTTTAATACTTTGTATCTAATATTGTATATTCTATACATACAATATTAGTAACAAAGTACTAATATGTACTAAAACTACGATCAAAGTATTTTGTGGTCCTGAAAAGGACCGTTGTTGTGTGCCCTTAAAAAGGGCCAGGGAGAGTGTGGGGCTTATGGTGCCCCATCCTCGCTGGTCGACCACCAGCTTGACGAATCGCAGGGGCCTTGTGGGTCGTCGGGTGTTGGTGATGCTGGAATTTCCAGCACCGCATCTTCCGTCGAGTCCGGCTCTGGCTGCGGCGACGGAGTTTCGAGTCTTTGTAAGACCCAATCACCCGCGTCGTCTAATTCCACTAGACCCGGATCATGGTCATATACTAGCGGAATCGGCTCATCCAAGTCGTCCCAACGTAGGACGTCAATTTCAAAATCCACCTCGTCGTCGTCGTCGAAGACTTGCAGGTCTCCAACGTTGTCGGCTACGGTGTCATCACTAAAGATGGATGAGCCTCGGCTGGCGGGTCTTTCTTCCTCCATGTTTATCGTATGAGGGTTGATGAATATATGACTGTGTAACTGACCCAGTCTCATATATATAGAACTACCCCCACCCCACCAACGGATTTTAAATGTTATGTATTGGCGAGAGCTTATAGAATTATTGATTTTTTTCAAAAACTTAGAAAAAAAAAAAAAAAAAAAAAAAAAAAAAAAACCTCCCCCTACAACTTCCACATACTCCCGTTCGGCGGCCCTAGCCTCCTAACTCGAGAATTTCAATTTTTTCGTCCAAATTTTTTGTCATTTTTAAGATTTTCCAAATTTTTTTTTCACCATTGTATTCTACTCAAAATTCTAGGTAATTAAAGTGCTTTTATTTTTTCTCTATCTTGAACGGTTCCCGAGCTACAGCGCTTTAAAGAATTCAAATTACCAACTTTCTATAACCCTTTTTTTCAAATTTCATTTTTTCGAATTTTCAAAAATACTACAATATGTAGAAAAAAGTTCTCTCTTTAATTTCCCAATACCGTTTTTCTCTAAATCTTCAACTTTAGCGCGTATTCAGCATTTTCAAAAAAAAAAAAATTATAATTTTTTTTACACCATCGCATTCTCCTCAAAATTTTGGGCTATCAAAGTGCTTTTATTTTTTTTCTATCTTGAACGGTTCCCGAGCTACAGCGCTTTAAAAAATCCAAATTACTAACTTACTATAACCCTTTTCTTAAAATTTCATCTTTCCGAATTTTGAAAAGTACTACCATATGTAGAAAAAAATTCTCTTTCTAATTTCCTAATATCATTTTGCTCCAAAACTTCAACTTTGGCGCGCATTCACCATTTTTCAATTTTTTTTTGAAAAATTTTTTTTTTACGTTTTTACTATCGAGAAAAATGCTTGCTTATAGTACTCGATTTCCTCTATAATTTTTTCTTATAATTTTTTTCCCTATTCCTAACCGTTACTTTCCTACAAATTTTCTAAATCGTTGTTTTCATATTTTGCCTTAAAAATTTTTTCTTGTGTTATTTAAGCTCTTTTTTCCACTTAATAAACCACCATTTTCTAAATTCCCGTACTCTTTTCTTAAAGAGCGGGCTTTTCCGCCAGCTTTTTTTTTTTTGGTTGGGTTTCAAATAAATATAAAACTACTACTTCACTCATTACAAATTTATTGATTCAAGAACATTATTTTGTGTTACATATAATAGATACATTAAAATATAGATTTATTGGTCACCGAACCGTTTAATACATTATAACTAAAAAATGAGTCGTGAATAACTAATGCGTACACTTTAGTGTCTTTGGGGAATTTATTCTTTCTCGTTTGGAACTCCAATTTTACATCCACTGTCGATGAGTTAATCGCCTCTGGTTGATGACTGCAATTGATAATAAAAACGGGGTTTTTCATATATTCCGCGAACGTTATCATCGGATCGTTTATCTCGCGCCCGTAGTAGCTGCTTTGGAAGTTTTCGTAATTGTAATAGGCTGCTGCGTACAGTTTCTTGGCGAAATCTAAATTCCATCTTTCGTATGGATAAACGGTTGAATTCAGATACAGTCTAATGTCGCATACGTCGGCGTGGGTAAACTGGGTTGCGTTTTTTTCTTTCTTGTCGCAATTATTGCTGTCTTGAAACCCGACGATTATATAGCGCGGTCTTTCCAGACTTGTACTCGTTCTCAAGGCCCACACGTCGGAAGATGTTTGCCTTAAAGCTGGTAATTCGTACAGATCCCATTTACGATATGCCATTTGAATACTGGCGTTGTTTCCTCCTTTATTAATGCGAGACAGTATTTTCAATTTTTGCTTGTCGTCTGGAATGATGTGACGAATTTTCCATTCGATTTTGTCGATACTAATTTCTGCCTCTACTTCGCCGACGTAACAATTGGTAAAAGTGCGAGCTATAATCATAATAAGCTCTTGTTTTACGTTGAAAACACCTTTTGCGTAATCTTCGGCGAATCCCATAAGATATTTTAAGGGTAATTTCCCGGAGAATACGTTACTTGCCGTGTCTACGATATCTTGGTTTGCTTCGTCGAGACCCCATCCGCACGTCATGAGAGATCTTTGTTGCAAACTTCCGAATGAAACCATGGTTTTTAATGTCGTCGTAACTCCAGGTTTACGAACCACGGCGACCTGTTCACCTCCCATCTCGTAGCGAATTTCATCGAACAAAAATGCGAGGGCATTATTTGATAAAAAACATCTTTTCGTTGCGTCTATGGGTTTAAATTTTCCTTCGATATATATGTAACTTTCGGCGATATCCAGTATAATATCTTGAAAATTAATGGGGATACGGACTTCATCCGAATTGTTGAATGATGGAGATCCGTATGGTTTATACGTATGCTCTTCTAGACTAATAATGGAATTGTCCAAGATGGGCTCGGAGAAAACCTCTATTTTATCGCTGGTGGTGGAAATCATTTTCGCACTTTAAGACCGATTGATTTTAAAAATTTATAGTCTTCGGCAGATAACTGTTGAGATGTTTGTGATCTAACGTCTGGACGACGACTAACCTTGACGTTAACTCTTCTTTTACTTTTATTATGTTTCGGCGGTTCCCCCATCTTAGTCGACAGCACACACAATTGACGATTGAAGCAAAAACCCATTTCTATGAAAGTTTCTTCAGTTCCAATTTCACGATTATTTTCTCGCCTTGAAAATTGATTAGATCACCGCTATCGTCCAAGATGCGAAGAGTAATGTTGTCGATAAACTGACGTCCTGCCGGCATTAACGGCATATAAATATTATTTTGTGGTTCTTTACTGATTTTGTAACCGGGCTCCACGTCGATATCGAATTCGAACAAGGTATGACCTTCCACCGAATTCATATATGCTCCGGAAATTATATTACAATCTACGCGTATGATGCGTACTTTCATTATTTCCACCATCTCGGTTGATTCGTGCTTTTTGTCTCTTTTTAACACTGTATGATTAAATCCTAACATTTTACCGATACTCGCCTCTCCCCGGAAATCTATAGTATATTGGGATTTCAGTTCACATTTCAGCGTATTATTATTAGCAACCAAGTAAAAGATTCCATCGTTCTTTTCTTCAGTTGAAATCCTCAAAGCCTCCAACATAGCTTTACCTATCTCATCTATATCATAGGCCCCAGGTGGAATCTGCAATTGTATCGGCTCGGTGGTGTAACCCTCCTTCATGTAGGCAAACTTATTGTTGCTTTCGTCCACATTAAAAATTGAATTGTATGTGTAAAATCCCAGCAATGCCAGACCATATTTGTTTTCTCTATTTAATTCGACTGGTGGATAAAAATCGGCGCTTAAGACGCTCGAGTGTCCTGTTAGTGTGAACGTATAAGACATGACTAACCATTAAAACATCACACATCTCGGTTTTATTCTTAGCGGCAACATTTAAAAAGATTCATCGTCACACCTTTTCTCACTGCATTAGATAGTGATGTTTTTATGCTATTTTCTGCTTTTATGCGCACATCGCTGATTTTGCAATAACAACAAAATATTTTTCTAGCCGTAAGATCCTCATCAGTCATAACCTCGTTTAAATTGCTGCTGCTGCTGCTGAAATAATGTTTGCAACCGCACTGATATTTTAATATATCGATATCGCTTTTAAGGTGCTCCGGCAACTTTTCCCAAACGAATGGAATTTCATTTGGGGCTAATGCAATCATTACTTCCTTGGGCATGTTTTCTAACTGTTTCACGGTCATTTTCCTTAATCCACCGGCTAGATGAAATGCTTTCAGTGATTGCAACATTTTAGTATAGTTATTGCGATCCATTTGCGGTGTTAATGGTGACGATGATGATGATGACATCTTTTACGCTGATGATTCGACAAGAAACTTTAAGCACAAATGTCCACACCAGACTGTTCCAAAATCCTGCTGACGATCGTATGTATAGTAAATAATTTTTGATGGTTCCGATCCCGTTTGTAGATATCGTACCAATTCGATCGGTGGGGGTAAATCGCCGAAGCTGTCATAATATGTTACTTTAGAATTATTTTTTCTATAAGCTACCCAATGAGTCCCTGCACCACGCGTACTATCCAAATTCACTATTGCTGCTTCGTAACGTCGAGGACCTTGTCTAGGTAATAAATCCCTCATATAAACGCCTCGAAAGTGTCCTATTCTTTTCTTTTTGGCATATTTTTCTATATCGATGTTAGATAGTGGTCTTCGAGGTAGGGATTCAATTAGTTTTTTGATCTACGATTTAAAAATAATCCCATACCTTTACGATATGGCTTTAGAAACAAACCATTTCCTTTCGATTTTAAATACAGGCCGGCACCGGTTTTATCTTCGCTGCTTTTTTTTACTGCTTTTATGGCGCGCACAATTCCCGCTGCCCCGCCGGCTAATGAACCCAAAGCTGATAACCCGGCAAAAATTGGTATTAATGGTAATATTCCACCAGTTTTAGGAATCGGTATTATTCTCGGTGTACGAACCTTCCTTTTGCCACCTGCCGCTTTTACCGATCTACGTGCTGCCGACAGAGCTATTTTAGATGCATTCATGACATTTTTTTCCAACACATTTTTACTTCCGGCTTTTAATAATTCCCTTCGAACTGCTTGTCGAATAGCTGTTCCGAAACTGGCTTTCCGAACATGTCGATTTTTATTAACACCTTTCCTTTTTGTATAACGCGTGCCTTTACTAGATGTTTTTTTTGTTGATAATGATGATGGTACACCCATACCAAAACGTTGTTTTCCTTTCATAATGTTTGTAACTAACCAAGCTGCTGTTTTTTCACCTAAACTGGAATCTTTCGATTTTACTCTATTCCAAGCACTTTGTTCGAGCTCGTAATCCGCTCGATGTCTCGCACTTATGTTGTCTTTATTATGTAAATAGGCTAAATCGTGTTTTTTGCATGCGGCATCCAAAGGATTAATGCCTGGATCACCTCTTGTCACACGTTTTATTACTTTTGTTCCGGGTCCGCAATATTGATAACCAGGAATGTGTACCTCGAATGGTAATTTATTTATTAACGAATTCACAATACCGTATCCAGTTTTGTTGGAAACGTGAGACCGTCCACTTCGTTTGACGCTCGGCATCTGAATGACAGTTTTTGTGAAAAATTGCCTATAAAATATCAAATTTTCCTAAGATGCGCGTTATCGATCTTAAACAAAAACTTCCTATTGACAATCTCGATGAAAAAGTCGGACTTGGATTTGAAAAGAAGATAATGAAGAGACACGGTCCTTTACTTCCTTCCTCTATTCGCGGCCTGTTAATTGGTCCATCCAATTGTGGAAAAACTAATGTCATGATTTCGCTGCTTACACACCCCCTTGGGCTACGTTTCGAAAATGTCTATATTTACTCGAAATCTCTGTATCAACCGAAATATGAGTATTTAAGGAAAATTTTAGCGCCCATCAAAGGTTTAGGCTACTATGCCTTTAGTGATTCCAGTAATATTGTGGAACCGTCCGATGCAAAACCAAACTCTATATTTATCTTTGATGATGTTATATGTGAAAAACAAGATGTTATAAGATCGTACTTTAGCATGGGACGTCATAAAAATATCGACTCCTTTTACCTAGCGCAAACATATTCGCGAGTGCCTAAACAGCTTGTGCGAGACAACGCCAATTTTATTATTATGTTTAAACAAGATGAGTTGAATATGAAACACATATTTTCCGACCACGTTTCACCGGATCTAACTTTTACTCAATTTCAAGAAATGTGCTCAAAATGTTGGGATAATAAGTATGGATTTTTAGTAATTGATAAAGACAGTGATGTGAAATCGGGAAGATACCGCAAAGGATTTGATAGCTATATATTACTGTAATAATAAGAGAAAACGCTCATTTGATTGTTGAAACGTCCTTTGTTAACATCATGAATAACGCGATCGACTTAAAACGTAAACTAGTGGAAGCTACCAATGCCGTCAGAAAAAAAATTAAACAAATTAAAGCGGCTAAAGAGTTTAATGTTGTGGAATTGGAAAAGTTTTACGAACCCATTTCTAAGCCGTTGACAACTATATCTGATGTGGTTAAGCAACGTCAGCAGCAGCAGCAGCAGCAGAAACAACAACAGCAACAACATTATCCAGCTACAAAGCCACATAGTCTCAGTACATCAGTGCAGTCGACTCAAATATCAGGTTTTCCCCAACCTACACATTCCTTTCAAACCTCCACACCTATTCAGCAGCAGCAGCAGCAGCATCGCATTTCAAAAGAAGATATTAGCCAATCGGTGTTTGATACACCCTCGACATCAACTAATACATCTCTCGCATCCGCTGACACCACAACTTCCGATACTTTAAACGCACACCTGAAAGGATTACGTTCGAAACCATCTCTATACGATACTGTATATGGTGTACGTTTTGGTTCAAAAACAGATAACAAAAATTTTATTGGTAATTTAGAGGTGCGTTTTCGAAATGGAAATATTGTCTTATACAAAGAAGGGAAAAATATTGCAGAATATGGTGGATCACCGGCACTTTATGATTTGTTATTTCTTAAAACACCCCCAAGTGTAGGCAAGGAACAACAACAATTAAGTGATAATGTACTTTCAACGTACAAGGAAATTTTGGAATCAACGAATGCTGTCTACAACAATTTTAAAAAAAGTGATGGTTTACGGGAGACCAGATGGAACAAATATTTACGAATTATTAAACCTCTGATAATGGGCACAAAATTAGGTGGTACTATTACAAGAAAAAATCTCTCGGAAAAACTACAGTTACCCACAAACAAGAAATTATCTTCGAAAAAATTTCAATATGTCTACTGGAACAAAGCTAAAGAGTTGGTGGATCGTTTACGTTTGTTGTGGAGTTCCAAAATGGCCGGTCACACTGGACACGAAAATGAAATTATGTCAATCATAGAGGAATTACGAGAAGAAGATATAATATATTAAGCTCAATATTTAATGATATTATTCAGTTCTTCCTTCGATCTGAAACCTTTAGTATTACTAATAATATGGAGCCCAGTCTATAAAAAATCAAGATTGTTAATGAACTACATAGAACGGCTAGAAAAAATTTTGTAAGACGGCGCACGATAATAAAAGGATACAGAGATTTGTGGCAAATTGATTTGGCTGAAATGCAACAGTATGCTGATGAAAACGATGGTTATCGTTATATTTTGGTCTGTATAAATTGTTACTCGAAATTTGTCTATACCAAAGCTATAAAAAACAAGACTGGTATAGAAGTTACTAATGCGATGAAAAGCATCATTGAAGAGGCATCATATACACCAACAAATCTGCAAAGTGATCAAGGAAAGGAGTTCTATAATACAAACTTTCAAGCCCTGATGAAAAAATATAATATAAATCATTATTCCACATACAGCACAAAGAAAGCTGCAATTGTTGAGCGAGTCATAAGGACTTTAAAAAATAATTTATATAAACAATTCTCGACAAGAGGATCTTACAAATGGATACATATATTATCGGCAGTAACAAAAACCTATAACCATTCGAAACATCGCACCATTGGAATGAAGCCTGCAGACGTGCAAGAAAAAACACATATTAAAGCATATGATTATTTAAAAATTGTACCTAAAAAATTTAAGTTTTCCATGGGTGACATTGTGCGTATTAGCAAGTACAAAAGCTTATTCGAGAAAGGATATACGCCCTCTTGGTCAACCGAATTGTTTAAAGTTGTAAAAGTTAACGTTACAAATCCACCTACTTACTTGTTGGAATCGTTAGAAGGTCAGCCTATAAGAGGGTGTTTTTACGAATCAGAACTACAAAAAACAAGCAGTCCTGACGTTTATCTAGTAGAAAAGGTCCTTAGACAACGCAAGAAAAATCACATCGAACAATTATTTGTCAAATGGCTAGGATTTCCCAACCACTTCAACTCTTGGATAGATAAAGCTAATATTGTTTAAATAACATATTGTATGACTATATTTTTTATTTAAAATGTAAAATAAATAAACAATATATTGTAAAATAAAGTTTTTTATTTCAATCTTCATTATTAAAAACAATGACAATAAAACATCATACACATAAATAACATTTCAATATTCTTGGAGGGAAGGTCCAATTCACCGACGACTACGACGTTATCTTCAAGGCTATGCCACTCGGAGTGCGTTCTCCTATTCTTTAACCTGCTTTTTTTAGATTTTTTTTGAAGTCGAGTCGTACGACAGTGCGCTTAATGAGTCATTTAAAGGCTGATGATAGAGTATTTTCTGCATAACTTCAATTTTTGTTTTAAGCTCACTATTATTTTTGTATATCATGGGGAGGACATCCTTGTTAAATATGTCACATATTACAACTGCAAAATTGTAAAACTTTCTATTAACAAAGTGTTTTGTCACAGCATCGTCATCATCTTTAGGTTCGCCTAAGTTGGTTATGATTTTTCCACCCATATCATACTGCCCATCCGCTGTAAGTTTAAAACCAACCCCTTGTGGCCCAGATAATATATGATATTTTTCATTATATTTCTGACGACCAAATTTATCAATTGTGTTGTTTCCTCGACTCATTTTCAATCTTTACTAAACTATTTTATTTTTATTTGCCCTACTTATATTAAATATTTCAGCTGAGAAAAAGAAACACTGACTATGATCTACTGGGTTGGTATGTTTATAAAAGAAATAAAATAAAACTGTGATTGTAATAGATATTTATTTACAGTAATTTAATTGCACAAATACAAAAATTATAAAAAATTAGTTTTCCATGTCTTCGTTTTCGTTGCTCAAAATTCTATCCCATCCGACACTATTTCGATCGTCAACGTCTTGGGCTGTTGCTGTTGCAGAAACCAATTCATATTTTGCAGCAAGCTCACCTGGTAAATGTGGAATATTGACGAGGTATTCTTTTAATTCTTCTTCAACCATTTCAGCACAAAATGTATCCATGTCTATGGAACCATATAAAAATTTGTCGCACAAGTGTGCCCCAGCCATAAAATTGATTGTATCCCTGATCTCGTTCTTATATTGATCTTTGGTTACATCAATATGCGACCAATCATTTACGCTATCTAACATATCGTGAGCCCTATTTCTTAATTCTCTCCCCAACCAAAATATGTATCTATCTACACATTCGTTGGCGGTCGTCGTCGTCGTCGTCGCATCAGCAGACATCTTTAACAGAAATAATGAACACGCGTAAGTATTCTGACATGTGCAACTATATTTTAAATTTAATTACATCCTTTTTTTCAAACAATTTACATACAATTTACTCCAATGAGCCAAAACGTAATAATGTTCGAGTATTGTTTCCAAAAACTCTAGTGCCCTGCCCCAAATAAGTTAGAGTGTATTTATCTTTAGTTTTACTCATAATATCTACAATATCGTCAGGTAGTGTTTCGGCCACACGTTTTGGTAAAAAAGTCTCAAATGTGCTATTATCACCGTCATCGTGTAAAGCCACTAAAAGAGTTTTACCAAATCGTGTAGTCATTGAAACCATCTTTACAATTTTATACACTTTGCCTACAATCATTTCGGTAACCTTTTTTTTCTCTAAAACCTCGAAATCTTTGCTAAACATTTCATTAATTTCATCTAGAGTTTCTTTTGCAATACTCATTATTGAAAAAAATGGTATATAAATCCAAAAATTACCGTGAATATAAAAGCACTTTCAGAACACTACACGAACACAATATTTGATGTTTATGCCACTGATATCTGCGACTGTTTGAAGTCACTTCTTCTCCCACGAACCTTTATAGCGAGGTTTCAAGGTCGAATTGTAACAATGGTGGGGGTAGCTTAACGATAGAAATAGTGGGAGGAGTATTCAAGGTCAAATGACGTCACACATTTAAATTGGTATAAGGATAACTTCAAGGACAAAATATAATGAAACAAATAACTACATTTTATGTACTTTATTCATTGATTTTTTTCTGCCATTCTTCTATGCGTTTAACATTATCACCTAAACCTAATTTCCTTAATTTGTTCAATAATAATTGTTTATTTTTATTTCTAAGAAAATTCTTACAAACTATACTAGCTAAAAGACACACTTCGGCATGGTCCATATACTTAAAAAATACACTAAAGTCCTGAGCCTCCGAATCTTGCATTTCATATGCGTAAAATTCCGAACAGGCTGCAGAAATTAGAAATTCCTCGTACATTTCTCGCACTAAACTTTCCATATTAACTACTACTACGTTAAACTTAAGTCCTACACTCTAATTTCATCTAACACAACCGGATCTGCAATGAACCTAATCAGTTTTTCCAAACAGTCACTAAACCCCAACTTTTTTATCTCACGAACAAAGTCTTGTAAATTTATTGTTTTGCTGCAATATTTACGACATGCATTCGCAGCCTTTTCATATTCATAAGCCAAATCACAATAGCGCGACGCCCATTCTGCTCGACTTTTCATTGCATCATTGAAATAATTACTAGCCGTTTCAGTGAACTCATCGCCCAATTTTTTTACTGTCTCTTGCAAAGCACTATTCATATTATTCACTCATTTTTACATTCACGACACTTTTTTATTGCTGGTGGTGGCCCATCTATATGATGACGATATATTTGTTCATAGTGAATGTAACAGGGTAAGCTTAACTGTAGTTCCTTGTTACACCGATATGACGCTGGCAGCTTATCCCAAATTTGCCGTAAACTCAGCGTATCAACGCAAGTTTTTAAATATTCGAGAGAAAAAAATGCTAGATCCTTCTCTTCAAAATCACACAAACTTTTTAAATTACTCTGATATAAACAAATTACTCTGCCGACTTGCTCTATAATTTTTTCCTTAGATAGTTCCGTATCTGACATTTCACACTGAATGAATGCAAGTAGACTCACACAATTTATAGAACAATTTGCAAGGTCGAAATCATTTCAAGATCATCCCACACTATTACAATGCACAAATAACTACTTCAAGGTCACACACCCAAGATGACCTTCAACAAAGTCAAGGTCGTCTCGACCAAGGTCAAGGTCAAGGTCACACACACAACCTTGAACACAAGGCCAAGGCCAAAGCACACGTGCACTTTCAAGGTCAATGACAAGGACATGTGGGCGGGGCCAAAGAGGGGTGAAGCAAGGTCAAGGTCAAGGTCGAGGAGTGGGGGGATCGAGCGAATCGGGTTATGTTCACTACTAAAGTTTGCTGCGCTCGTATAGCCGCTGGAACAACCTGGAAAACTTCTCTTCTGGAACAGCTTTCAGAGCCCTGGTTACATTGCTTTGAATCGCCTCACGTCTTCAAAAGTCTACCGGTGCCAGATCTGGCGAGTAGGGAGGGTGATGAATCATGGAGACCGACTTTTAGGCCAAAAATTATATGATGACTATTAAGGAATGAGCTGGTGTATTGTCATGCAACAGAAACCAATCACTGATGCGATACAGTTCCGGTCTCAGGCGATAAATCCACTTCAAAAATCGATCGAGGTTATTTTTTTTAGAATTGTGCCTTCACTGTTTGGCCCAGGGGAACGAATTCATCGGTAGTCGAGGTAAAAGGACGCCCCTCCCGTGGATCATCTTCCAGCAACTGTCGATCATTTTTGAACCGCCCATACTACTCAAAATCCTTGCAGCGGCTTAAACAATCCTCACAATATGCAGCTTTCTATAATACAAATGTTTCCAAATCACTTTTTCCCAATTTGAAACAAACTTTGAATACGGTGCGTTTCTCTACTTCAAACTAACACAACTAGTCAATAAATGAAGTTACAGCGCTCACATCTCCACTATGGGTAACTAAGCCATGATATTATATAGTTCTGCTGTCGAGTAACATATAGCACTAGTTGTAAATTTTATACAAAATTAGTCCCGGAACTTTTTGAGTGAACTGTGTATGACTATTTTGATTCACAATCACCCGTAAGACGTGTCACAGTGCACCTACCACTGAGCAAAAAGCAAAAATTTATTACAAACAAAAACACCATTCTTCTTTATATAATACAAGGATTAGACCTTTAACGTCAAAAATTGACGGAAAACAACGTATCTCTAGGAAAAACTTTTATTTACATACTATGAACAAGTGCAATCACCTATAAAGCTGTCTCCTAAAAAGTACTCTTAGATGTCATTCAAAAATAAATTTATCAGTAATAAAATTTTTATAAAAAAAATTGAACCGACTTCTAAAAGTGCGCTAAAAAGTGAAAAATGACTATAAATTTTTAAATAAAATTGAAATTTTTGAAATCGGCGCCAAACTAATATCTAATAAAAGTGAACTTTCTTACCATAATTTATATATATATATATATATATATATATATATATATATATATATATATATATATATATATATATGAGTAGTTATTATATATATATATATATATATATATATATATATATATATATATATATATATATATATATATATATATATATATATATATATATGAGTAGTTATTTATTTTATTTAGAAATAATTTGTAGCCGACTTCAAAAATTTCAATTTCATATAAAAATTTCTAGTTATTTTTCACTTTTTAGCGCACTGTTAAAAGTCGGTTCAATTTTTTTTATAAAAATTTTATTTTTCGATTTTTAGTTTTGAATTCATTATGATTAGAAGATTAGTTTCCCTCGCAGTGACTCCAAGGTGGCAAGAACTTACCCATTTTATCCAAAGTTGTAAATCGTCGTAAAATGAACCACTAAAAATTCTTTGATTCTTAGAGTTCTCCAAATACCAGTGAAATTGTGTCAAACTATTAGTCTGTCATAGTAAATCCACTATCTTTAATTTTAAATTAATTTTAGATTGGCAATATAGACCCCAAAACCTTTCAATATCGATATTTAAAGTACTTAAGGCGTAAATTTCTTAAGAAATAGACGGATTTTGAATTTCAGTGTATATTTTTAAATTATTACTATCGGCAAAGCGCTTTCGGTCTAACTTAGACAATCCTCAGGGCTCAGACCCTAGAAACAAGAGAATATGGTCAGCAAATAAGCTTACTTATTACTCACCAACCACACTCACTCGTCAAAGGGCTTATTAAATAACTTATGGTAAATTTCTTAGCCCGATATATTTTATATTGCATGTTGAGTTTGTGTACGCCCCAAGAACTCCGCAATTTCAATTTTAGACAAAATCGGAAAATGTAAAATTTACAGTCCATCATATTGTATCTTATCAACTTAATAGTTGTAAAAAGTTAACTTTATATTCGTAATACAATACCACAAAACCCCCTAAAACAATTCAGTCCCACCTTTCAACAAAATCGGAAAATGTAAAATCTTAAGTCCGCTATATTGGATTCGTCATATTGAATCCAGAAAAGATACTTTTAAATTGATATTTTACACCCTCAAGAACTCTTATATCAGTTTTGGAGAAAATCGAAAAATGTCAAATTTTCAGATTGAGTTTTTCAAAAAATATTCTAAATCCGTAATTAGCACTAACAAAAATCCCCAATACTGATTTTAGACAAAATCGAGAGGTGTGAAATTTTTAAACCGCCATCTTGGATCCGCCATATTTAATTTTTTTTTAAATAATTTCAAATTCGTAATGCGCGGTCCAAAAAACTCCCCCATATCAATTTTGACAAAAATCAGACAAAATTAATTTGTTATTCGCCATATTGTATACGCCATATTGAATTTTTTAAAAATAATTTCAGATTCGTTAAGTGCAACCCCAAAAACTCCCCCGTACCAGTTTTGGAGAAAATCGGACAAAATTGATTTTTTGTCCGCCATATTGGATCCGCCATATTGAATTTTAAAAAATATTTTGGATTCGATATGTGCGACACCAAAAACTCCCCCACACCAATTTTGGAGAAAATCAGACAAAATTAAATTTTTTTGTCCGCCATATTGGATCTGAGCTATTGAATTTTTTAAAAATAATTTTAGATTCGTTGTGTACGACCCCAAAACTTCCCTCGTACCAATTTTGGAGAAAATCGAGCAAAATTATTTTTTTTGGCCGCCATATTGTCAGCGCCGTCTTGGAATTTACTGCACCAATTTCGTCCACAAAAATATAGGACCACCTTTACATAACGTAAAAAAATTTCATTCAAATCGGTGCCGCTGTTTCGGAGTGATCGGTGTACATACAAAAAAAAAACATACATACTCGACGAATTGAGAACCTCCTTCTTTTAGAAGTCGGTTAAAAATAAATGATATACTTGACACAAAGTTTCGCTGGAAAGTCTATATAAAAAATAAGAGTAAAATTTCCACCTTATGCCTATAAAACATTTAAAAAAGATTAAACAAAAATACTAAATTTTTAAATTAACTCCATACCCTTATGCTACAACCAGTTTATGGTTCATTCACGTTTAATAAGGTGGGTTCAAAATATTGGTTATTTTGCATACTACAATTTAATTTTACGTTGTATCCAGCCCTTTATATTATCACCTGTTTATCTTAAAGGTTGTTAAATTTAACAACTTCATTTTCATAAAGTAAGTTACTTGTCTACGCTGTAACATGTCAGGATTTATTTTATGCTCCAAGAATATTTAAGATACCAACCGTATCAAGGGTACATGTCTGAGTACAATTGATTGATAAAGTTTTAGCTTCTTATTTTCTCCGTATATTTATATTACCTTGCTTATAAAACCATGAATAAATTAGAAGAAAAGGAGATGAATTAGTATTATTATCTTACAGCAAAAGGATCAATGTATTAAAATTAAAATAGTTTATTTGACAATGAAAGCTATTTTAATACTAGCATCACCCGTCGCGGCTTCGCATGTACTATTTTTGTGCCTGCATGATTGACCAATATTTAAGGTCTACAAGAACCAATTCAACTGCGGAAGCGGATTGTCATAAGGAAGGACCATTAGAGCTTAGCGGCTGCTCACCTAGCGGTCGAAATAAAAACTAACTTTTCATCTTTACATAACGTATGACACTTCGGAATATGTACTAAGGTTGCAGTTAAAATTTGATGACAATTGGTTTGGTAGTTCTTAGGATACAAAAATTGTGTACATTCCCTTTTTTGTATAATAATAAAATACTAAAATGTGGACTTGCATTGTCTTTATTTTTGTTTATTTTTATTTTTACAACGTTTCGATTAGGTTGTATCTCTAATCATTATCAAGTATAAACTGAATGTTTTGTCTTAAGACTACGAGCTTATATAGGGACTGTGTCCATTGAAGCGCAAAGTTTCGCTTCACTGTACACCCCTCAAAGATTTGATGTTACAAAGTAGTGGTTGCCAAAGATTAGGTATCTCAATACTCGGTTTACTGAAGATTCCATTATTGTTTTTATGTATGCTGCTTCCATAAATTTTCTTTTTTTTTTTATATTGGGTTCCATATATATTGCCGCAGCCTCAGACCATTTTATATGGTGTTATTTATCCCAGGAGTGTTCTGCAATACCTGATCTCGATGTTTCCCCTTTTTGTGTATGAGTTTTATGTTCCTTAATTCTAACTTCTAGTGGTCGTTTGGTTTCTCCAATATACATTTCACCACACTCACATGGAACTTTGTAAACACATTCTTTCTTATCGGTAGTTTTAGGTTTTGCTTTTGTTAAATAAGCTCTAAGTGTATTTCCTGATTTAAAGGTTGTTTTTATATTATTACTGCTGGCAATTCGTCTTATTTTCTCTGACGTTCCCTTAATGTACGGAATTGTGAAGAAGGAATGTGTTTCTTGTTGTCCGCTCTAAAATTATTTATAACATCGTCAATTAGTTTTAAAGGATAACCATTCTGTTGTAAATCGGATTTAATATTTGCAAACTCTTTTTCCAATGATTCGGCATTATTGCATATAGATAGAGCGCGATTATAGAGGTTGCGTATAATTCCTCGTTCTGTTACAACAGAATGATTAGAACAATGATTAAGATATTGTCTAGTATGTGTTGGCTTTCTGTATACTGAAGTTTTAATAGTTTCGTTTGAACGGTTCACTATGACATCTAGAAAAAAAGAAAATTTATAGAAGCAGCATACATTAAAAACAATAATGAAATATTCAGTAAACCGAGTGTTGAGATACCTAATCTTTGGCAACCACTACTTTGTAACATCAAAACTTTGAGGTGTGTACAGTGAAGCTAAACTTTGCGCTTCAATGGACACAGTGCCTATATAAGCTCGTAGTCTTAAGACAAAACATTCAGTTTATACTTGATAATGATTAGAGATACAACCTAATCGAAACGTCGTAAAAATAAAAATAAAGACAATGCAAGTCTGACCACATTTTAGTCAATCTTCAACATTGTCTACAACCTTCAAACAAATAAAATACTACTCTCTGGATGTACAAGGCATCCCAAATTCGATACTATTATGGGGTTTCTTGTTACCTATTTAAGTTAGCAAAAAACGTGTTGTATGACTTGCATTTTAAGTAAACTAAAAATTCTGCAAACAGAACTTAATTTCTTTTGTTTTAAAAATACAGTGTAATATTCAAAAATTGAAAATTTTTATAATGTCCTGTAACGTTCTTATTTGAAAAGATAATACAACATTTTAAACAACTTATTTTTATAATATTTTAAGCGTAATCTAACCATGTATTCGCAACTTTAATACGAGGTGTAGTTAAAAGGTTATTTATCTCAATTTGGTTATTTCTAATGGTATATATTTTTAAATGATAAGGTAGAGTTTTTATTTATATTTATAAAGATATATCACAGTGTATGTCGAAATGAAAAGGAAAGCTGGATTTTGCGATTTTCACATTAAAAATCGTTGTAAGCCATGAATAAAAAACAAAAGAAAGTGTTATGATACATTTATTAAAACTTAACAGATATACTTATTATTTATTTAATGGCAATACAAGACAATAACAAAATAGTATTTGGAAAACAAGAACATCAATAAAACAGAATTTATTCTAAATGACAAGCTATACCCTTTTTAAAAAAATCTAGTTAGGGTGAAACTCAAAAGGGTCGTCATTATTGTAAATATATTTTTGACAATGCTACTTACAAATCTTACTGGCAAAGAACTTGAACAATTCTTACTTTTCTAAACGCGTTGTGAATTAGTTCAAGAAGTTGTTCCTGAATATTAATGATTTCCTCATATATTCCATCTTCCAGAAATCCCCATAGAAGAAAATCTAGTGGTGTTAGGTCCGGAAAACGTGGAGGCCAACTCACCCGTCCATACGTATCCAACCATCTATCAGGAAAATTACTGTTTAAATATTCCCTTACGCTCAATGTATTATGACTAGAATCCCTTACGCTTAATGCGTTATAACTAGAAACACCATCTTATTGACCATAAACATTAAGTGGTTCTACCAATGGTTCATCATCCAATAAGTCGTAAGATTACTTTCTAGTATTGAGATTTTCTTCGAAAATGTGATAAACAATCTTATGGATTTTTAAAAAATAACTTATAAGAAAATCTGCCTTGTTGACGAACTTTTCGCACCATATAAGGATTCCAATATATTTCGTTATAGCGGTTTAAAATAAAAAGTAGGTAGTTCGTTACATACATTAAAAAAAAACAGTGGAAAAACTTCTCTTCTTTCACAGTCTTCTTTGTAAGAAAAGTAGTGGTTCTTCTTTTGTATTTTTTCAGGCTTTGTTATTCAAACTACTACTTATTTTTCTATTTTAACTATAGATGTTGATTTTTCTTGCTAAAAATAAGTTTTCAATTCGTATAATTTTATAATATTTCATTTTTATCACTTTTTGCCTGTAGAAATAATAATTGACGACAGTCTTACCTGATTTGGGTTTCCGCCTATTCAAAGACATTGATTTCATCATTTTCTTAATTTTTTTTTTAAATACTCGTGTGGCCTTAGTTTATTAAAATTTTTCAAATTTTTGTCGTCACATATCATGTGATACTTTTCGTAAATTCATAACTCATTTTTAATAATTATAATGTAAACAGAAGTTCACACAAGTGAACATCATCACTAACTTTAACGGCGTACCTTCAAACAATTGTTTTTTATGACAAACACATATTATTTGAAAATATATCCTTGCTTAAATATAAGTATCATAACACTTTCTTTTATTTTTTATTCAGTAAAAATCGCAGAATCCAACCTGCCTAATCATTTTGACATAGAATATGCTATATTGTTATAAATAAAATTATGAACTCTACCTTATCATCTAAAAATATATAGGGTGTTCCATTTAAAATGATCAAATTAGAATGAATAATTTTTAAGCATACCTCATATTAAGGTTGCGATTACACCGTTAGATTACGCTTAAAATATTATAAAAATAAGTTGTTTAAAATGTTGTGATATCTTTTCAAGCAAGAACGTTACAGGACATTATAAAATTTGGGTTCTGTTTGCAACATTTTCAGTTTCACTAAAAAACAGTTCAGTAAGCTACGACGGTCTAGAAACTAAGATCAAACCTGAACTGGCCTAAATCAACTTGAGCAGACCTAAACTATATTTATGTTTGGTATCCGGATTCAACTTGCTGGCGTTAAAGCTAACTATATTTTGTCGAAATTAATCGACCAAACTTTCTAATAATTTTTTTTCACTCTCATTAAAAAATGCCTCCATCCAGCAGAGACCACGGGGAAGAGGAATTTCCTCTGCTGACCTGAGAAAGGTTCTACAAGATATTGACACTGTCAGTTCAGGTTAGCTTTTTTAGAATTTTATATTTGTTCCACGAAGTCCAAAAAACAACTGCCACAAAATTCTTTTAAGACTTAGAGAAACGGTTATTGTATGAAAGAAAATTATTTTATTCCTATTCAGTATTTTACAAGGTAAGCCTTATGTACCTTTTTGCGTCGTCACAGATATGTTGTTTCTGTCGATACCTTGTAGCCAGACTCAGGATTGGCTACACCAAACTGACTCATGGCCCTCTGATTGATCGCTCTGAGCATCTCACTTACGACTAATGCGAAGTTTTCCATTCAATTAAACATATTCTGGACTCATGTTCCAAATATTCTCTCATCACTGTGAGAATGATCGCTTGTTTCCGAGAAACCTCTCTTTTACACCACATCTAAAATCGCAAACGTATCTATTCATTTAGAAATGTTTACACCTGCGTATGCTAGTCCTTTTAGTGTCATATTTTTATGTGTCACATCTCAGTGAATTGCCGCAACACTACACTTTCGTGGACACCAAACAAACGTCTTCTTAATCAATACGAATCAATCAATCATTCTATCCTTTATATAAAACATTTTTTCAACAGTTCAATTTTATAGGAAAACATCTAGCAACACTGCGCGGTAATTGTCTAATGACTGAGGTTTATTAGCTTTTCGTTTACCGGCTCAATTTTTAGTGCTTTTGACTATAATTTAACAAAATATTGTGTACAACTTTTAAGAAAAATATGCTATAGTTCAGGATGTTCCTTTGTGTTTTAGTGAAAGTGGTAAATTGTAACAGAATATATTCAAAAATAGACAAAAGTTACATGAAATACTTGGAAACAGCAGAGCTCCCGGATGTTTTAATATCCCCTTGTGAGTAGTTTGGTAAATATGGCAAAAAGAAAATCAAACACATCATATTCGTCAGCAGAAGTAGTTGGTTTCGAAGGAATATATAGTATTTCTGTTAAGGACGAAAAGAAATTCAAGCTAAATCTTAAAGAAATTGAGGTAAATCCAAATGACTGCAATAAAACCTTATGAAATTGTTAAATAGTATTAAATTCTACAAATGCCATAACTGTAGGAATAGGTACTGGGATATGATTTAAAAAGTTGGGATAAGATTTTAAAAGCTCGCTCCTGAAACAAAAGGAAAACAACGGGGTCAGTATTCTGAAATTTTTTATGAGGTTATGGTTTGCGTAAAATAGAAATAATTTAATTTATTTAATTGGGCGAATATAACGAAAAATATAAAATATAATTTCCTGATTTTGGTGTAGATTGATCAAATCAAGTAATAAAACGCACAGAATTCTTTAACGATTCTACATGACCCCTAGAACGGTCAGTTGCAATGAAAATGGCTGAATTGGAAAATTTTAAACTAGACTTGTCAAAATGTATACTTTAAGCCATAGTCCTCATTATTGGAAAAATATTATCCACTCCGGAACTGCAACGGAAACAGATAAAGAATTTACAGATGCTTAAGGGGTCTCGGTGGTCTAGAATTTTCGAAAAATCGATTTTTTTTTTTTCGTATATTTCGAAAGTATAGGCTTTTAAGAATATACTGTCAAATTTTTGGAAGGATATTCCCAGTATTTTCGATTTTACAGCCGTTTTAGCAGGTAGAGTCAGATTCGTCACGCGGCGGCATCAATGGTCGCATTGTTCGTCGCGCGGTAGGTGTTCCGGCCCTTCTTGTATAAACGAGCCAGTGATGCCAAAAAAAAACATTCTCAAATAAAAAGAGCGACAAAGAAATTGATAGAAAAACAAGAAGGAAATAAAACAACAAAAGGACAGCAAACTGATAAAGCACCGAAGCGGAAAAAATTGACTAACAAATTACTACAGGAGCTGTCAACTTATTACGGTCTAGCAATTAGACGGAATTCTGAATCCATTGAAGGGATGAAAAATGAAATATGGGCAGCGTATTATCATAAAAGTTCAACAGATGACAATCCTCAACACTCGCACTGTCCTCCAGGTCCAGAATCGTGGTGCAAATGGCGCCAGAGTGAAGCTGCAGGTACTTTAGATACCTATGAGCATCCACCTGCTCTAGACGATGACGCACAAGAAATATTGAAACCCATCTACGAAGAATTAACAGCAGATGATTTATTGGAAAGGTGTATTGGTAGTAATAACCAGAACAATAATGAGAGTTTCAATTCTTGTGTCTGGCAGCTAGCGCCAAAACATCAGTTTGTTGGCAAAAAAATTATTGATATTGCCGCTTATATTTCTGCCTGCACATTCAATGAAGGATTCGTCGCTGTGTTAAAAATTATGGAGGTCATGGGTATCACCATCGGGTCACAAGCGGAGCAACTCGCACAAGACCGCGACGCGCAACGAATGTATACAGCCAACCGCCGAAGTACTGATGACTCCAAAGAAGCACGAACAGCGCGAAAAACTCAGAGAAGTGCAGAATCATTAGAGTATGAAGAAACAGAAGGAGTTCTGTATGGTGCTGGAATCGCTGATTAACTGTAAGTATTAAAAATTTCTGAAATTCTCGAAAATATCCACTCTTCAAACTTTAAACTCAATTATCTCAAAACTACTTTTTTTGGTCTGGTGTTGTCGAAAAAAAAAAAACTATCCAACCGAATCGTCTGAAATTTTGATATGTTGTTAACAACATCAATGGCTATCGCCCGAACTAGAATCATATTATTATTCCAATTATTTCGTATTTTTTTAATTAAAAAACTGCAAAAAAATGACCCGATTTTTAGAGTGTCAAATTCAAAATAGCGCCATTTTGTCAAATTTTTTTTTTTTTTTATTCTAGTTCGGGCCATAGCTACAGTCATACTGATTAATAATTTTCTTGGTTTTTGTGTTTCAGATAAATAGAAGAGGCAAAATGGACAACACCGTCCAGGTCCATTTTTTTGGGAGGGTCTACTTCTACGCCATTTTTAAAATGATTAAAATTAAAAAAAAATTTTTTTTTTTTTATTTCCGTATATAAAAGTAGTTAAATAAAAAAGCCTCAAAAATTTAAATATCGTTTTTCTTTTTTTTTATTGTCAAAAAAAATTCCTGAAAATACCCTAAATTTCCGAGCTCTAGACCACCGGGACCCCTTAAGAATGGTAAGAATACTTATTCAGAAAACCCGCTTGAAATCACGACTCCAGTTAAAAATGATGACGATAGAGGGCGAACATACAATGTTTTGCGAACTCCAAGTGTAAATAAAACAGGCGTAAAAGTTTTAATAGAGTTTTTCTGTGAGTATCTAATAAATTGTAGACTTGAGAACTCCTTATTTATTTTTGTATGTGCATAAAACACATCTTTCTTTCTACACCTGATTAAGACATTTATGAAATTAATTACTGCCATTTGCGCTAATTAAAATATATTGTGAAGTAAAAAAAACAATAACAGAATTATTATTAAAAGAAGAAATTGAAATAAAATCTCCTTTCGATTAATCTTGACAATTTCATACCTTCTTTTTCTATATTGCAGAAATAGTTTACTTATTTGCCTAACGAATAATATACAGTTTAAAATTTTTGTATCACACGTATGATCATTCAGTATATTATTTCATGCAAATCCATCCTCGGAACAAAATCCACATCAAACTCAAACTAACACAGCTAACGATTTTGTAATCGAATTTGTCTGTTCTCAAGATGCTCATAATTGCGAAGCAATGGGCCTTAATTTGTGGAGCTAGTTTCGGATGCAGCCGGCAAATTTATGCATTCTACCAGGTTTTGTCAGGCTTTCTCTCCATAGTAATTTATGGACGGCAGCGTAGGCGATGCTGAAATCCAATTTACGAATAAATTTCATTCTTTTTATTCAACTAATTGAATATTGTCCCTGTAGACCCTTTCTATATTGAGCTTGAGCTCTAAAGCCAATAAAATATCAAAGCACAATTTCTTGCAATATTCATAAAAAATCAATCTATAGAATTATACGACAATCAGTATTTACTGTGGCATTCGGGACAAGTCAAAAATTGAATTTAATATGCTGAGTAGGAAAAACGAATAATGTTTAGAGTTTAGCAGATGGGGCATTTTTAAATACTTATTTTTACTTATTACCCCAGTAGACGCCTTTCAGGGTGGCGACAGCGGATCCAGGAGCAATTGGGGACATTAAGATGGGTGGCATATTGAAGAAATATTAACACGTATGGATTGATTTTAATCAAATGATTTAAATCGCTTGATTTTTTCAATAAAAGTCATGATTTAAATTTAAAAAAATATTATTATAATTTTCAAACAAATTAAAAAAAAATACAAACAACTTAATAGCTACAATGTAAGAAAAAAAAAAAAGATAAATTTTACCTTAAACTACCTAAGTCTCTTAAACTTTTAAACCAAATAATTTAGTTTCTAAAATACCTAAAACTTACAGCTACTAAAAAATATAAATATAAAAAACAACTTGAAATTATAAACATTATATATCACATACTGCATTTTCGTTGCAAAATTTAATGGAAATACAAATTTTCTACCTTTTTCAATCCCCAATATAGTTCTTAAATTGGAGTACATAAAATCAAATGTTTCACCGACGCTGAAGAAGCAACTGCACATAGGAACTGCTTTATTAATAGTAACTGTTTCGTAATTTCAGGCTTATTGTTTTGTGAGGTCCATCACTGAATCCCATTTATGTTTTTTGTTACTTCCCTTGAAAATATTGTGATAGCATTTATTCGTAGACTTCTGCAAACGAAAAATTTTGGATAGCGTATGATCGTTCTGTCTACAATCGTACTGCTGTCCCATGTTTATAGCTATTCTAAAAACCTATAAAAAAATATCACAATGACAAAGGCACTCGGGATACCTGCTCGTTCCTCTTGGTTCTTACAGTTTTAGTACTAAACAATTACTGGTTATTTAGGGCTTACCACTACCAAGATTCAGGACTTCAGAGCTCGGGTAAGGCTGCTAACCAGCTGGTCAGTTCTCGTCAAAACAAGCTTCTAAAAACACTTAAATCTTTTTACAAAAATAAAAAGAAAACAAAATTATATAGACTATGAAACTTAAAATTAATAATGTTTAATATTTCCAAAGTACCACACTAACTGTTTCTGTTCTATTATTAAAGCAAATGTAACAACTCAATTTAGAAGATAAAACGTATAAACAGCTTCTTAAAATATAAATTAAGAAAGGAACAAAAATAGGAAAATTAGTTATTTTAACAAATGGTACTAAAATTATCTTTCTACCAAGTGAAATAAAAACAACATATTCGGTTGAGTTCCTCAGAAATAAATGAAAAAAAAAAACAAAAAGAAACCTTCATTACACACCGATTATACACGATACATAATTTTCTAAGAACAGTTCTTACACGGTAGAGCCCCTAACAATTCTCAGATCGTAACTGAAGTTTATTATTTCTTAATAGGTCCAACGTACCACCAGTACCCGCTAGTATTTATCTGAATTGTACACCCTGTAAGGATGAATTTTATTCCTGGAAGTCTCGATCCTCTTGCCCCTAGAGGGCATCAATCACTCTATGCTTGTTATTTAATTTCCGAATTGATCTAGATCGGAACATCTTGGTCTTATTTTTTATACAAAAGGGTTAATATATGTCTTTCTATAACTACAAAAATAAGATAACCTCTGTAAAAAACCTGAGTGTCCTTTTATTCTCTTGCAATCAGGAAAAACAGTCGCTATTCTAATTCTTTGTGCATGTTGTCAAACAATATATTACATTATCGTGACTTTACTTGATTATTTTTTGTTTCCTAATAATAGGAAAATCGTTCAATATTTAGAACTTACTAGGTAGTTTAGATGGGTGCTAATGTCATTCTTGACTTAGTCTTTAACGGTTTTTATAAAGAGAGTAAAATTACCTCGACACATATTTAAATATTTCAGATGAACGCCGAGAAGTAATAAAATTGTTTTGTTTGTTAATAGATACAGATCTTGGGGTGATAATATAGCATACATACATACTGTCTCGTTGCCGTAGTTAAAATGTATCTACAGAGTAATTATTTAATTACCCATATACTTCACGTTGATCAGCATAAAAAAAGACTACTGCTCCACAATAGTTTTATTTTCTTAAAGGGACTGGAGTGCACATTTAATTTTATTGCTAGTAGTAGCAATCCGTATCTTCAAATAAGTTACCAATACTTTCAAAGGCCAAATTTATTTCTCCTGGATATAATTTACACTTCTGTTTTTCGGGATCAAATATATAAGCTACAAAATGATAAGGTGTTATTACTTGGTCATATCAATGCTTTTTTTTCTAGAGAAAGCTCTAACTCTTCTTCGAAGATATACTGTGTTTCCACTGATCAACGACATGCACGAAATAATTGCAGTACTTCTTCATAAAATATTAAGAGCCACTGCTACAGATTTCAAAATATTTAAATATTCCTCTGCTGCGCATTTAAGTCTAATATTGGACACTTTTTGATATATAAAGGAATTTCGTCACAGATTTTTAATATTATATCTCACCCAGTCAGCAACGCTATTTCAATGCACATCGCTTGGAATAACTATTACTATATCTCCTGCTGGGCTGAATTTCACTGAGGCTAGATAAGAGACAAATGAAACTGTTGACCATGTCCTCAGAGAGTACCCAGCACTCAATGGACTAATGCAGAGACATTTCGGAGATACAATTTTGTTACCGGAAGCAGTTAGGCAAATTAATGAGGCTGCTTGGATTCGCAAAGGCCATCGGCCTCGAATAATCTGCAAATATTTGGTGGAAACGTTTCGATGCTGGATGTAAAGTTAAAAGCTGACAAAGCTGATGAAGCTGAATTTGTATTCTCTTCAGTCTGTTGCGAAGTATTCTGTTGCTCATCTAAAAGCAAAGATATAGTTTTAATCTCATAGAAATTTTCAAGAAAATTGGTTAATTTTGATTACCCCATATAAAATTCAAAAATAAGTACAACTGTGTCAAAAATGATCCACATCCGATATAAGGTTTTGAAAAAAAAATAATAGCATGAAAATAACTGGACAGTTTTAAAGTCCTGCGTTAATTTTGAACAAAACTTTGTTACTTAGCTAAGTATTTACACTACTTACCTGCATAAATAACATCTTGCTGCACAGTAGTTTTAGTACAGAACTCGTAATGTACTTTAAACCTTTGGACTAATCCTTGAATTTATATTTTGCAGCTTTTACAAAGTTCTGTACAGCTAGATTTATTGCGATCTATTTTCTTAATGTTAAGTTGTCATATGTAGTATTTTTTTCTCCCATTTCACCGAAAATAATTATTTGGATAAAAACTACACCACTCTACTGAACCAGAATACTACCAATAATATAACAAAATGAGCACGAGTTATTACCCCTAAACAATTTATAGAAAAACAAGTAAGCGAGTTCTGACAAGAATTTTGCGGCAGTAATTCCGTTAAACTGCTAAAAACAAATTCTGACAAAGCAAAAAAGAAGAAAATATGGCTTGCTTTTTTATTTGCCTAATGAAAAAGTGAAAAGTAATAGAAAACCTACGCAAATTACAATACAGTTATTTATACTGAATATTAAATAAGGAGAAAATGGTTTAGGTTTTTAATTACAAAAATATTTTATTTCTACTTATTGGGCATTGGTTATAATAATTAAATAAAAATAATACTACATTACATTTTTTCGAAGGATATCCGTAAAAAACAAAAATGTAATTTCTCATTTTATATTAATAAGAATAAAAGTATACAGAAAAATGTACGCATATAAATACTTGTAGAATATAAGATTAATAATAATGTAAATATAAATATATAAATAATTGAAATAAAAATATCTAAATAATATTCAGCGAGTTATTTACGTTGGTATTTATACTCGATAATTATATACATTTCATAATAAAATCTTTGTCTTTAGGTTTATTTCGGTTAAAGAAAGCCTAACCAACAAAACAGGTATAAGATAAGGTAACTAAACAACTAAACTGAATAACTGGATAAAAGTTTTAATATTTTTCACCCCACTATATAAAATAAGGTGAAAACTTACAATTCTTTTATTTGTTTCAGGAAAGAAAGTATAGGCAAATAGCATCGGCATAACTTATAATAAATATCCAAGCGTACGTACCACGCATACTCTTTCATACGCGTTCAGAATATTAAAAAGATGACTCAAAAACATGCGAGTTCTTGGGTAACAACAGTCGGCTGAAATGAATTTGTGAAATAAGTCAATTTATCAATCATTAATATTTTCGGCTTAAAATTCAATAAGTAACCCATTGGTTATTTTTAAATGTTTTAAAATGTTTTTAAATAAAAAAAAAAATACTCTTTCCGCCGGTAATGGTATACAGGCAGATCAAATCAAGATAAGGTTACCTGTGCAAATTTCTTTCTCGAAATTTTAACAATGACAGAATAGAATAGACGCACAATCTAACCTGAAAATAATAACAAAGCCTTGAACTAATCAAAATAATTTCAAGAAAACTATCATAAGAAATGAATAATTGCACTCAAATAGTAGGCAGGAAAACGGAGATTTAACTTGGAAAAGGTAACAATAACTTCAACAATAACCGAAATTAATACAACCACCCACAGTCCAGTGAATGCCAAGCAAAACAACATAAATAGGGGTTAAACAATGATAATCAAAATTAACATAAAACCATACTTTGTAGTGTAAGAACGTAGCCAAAATTCAGGAAAATAAAATAACCGAGCTTTTGAAGGAATCGGCAAGAAAGTAAAACTACGGAGATCTGTAGTAAAATGAAAAAATGCAACTGACAGCCAATTGTATGTTTTTATTCAAGGAATTTATTAAAGACAGCTAAAGAAAAGGATATTGTAATTATGCATAACGAGAATATTTGCAAAAATAAGGTGAAATTAACGAAATTAATCGTAGTATACTTAAATAAAAATTTGAACCGTGACAAGGTACAACTTCTATATTGGAAGGGGGCGTTGGATTTATTTGTTCTTGCAAAAGAGCGATGATCCATAAAGTATTGAGAACCTATGTGATAAACAAAAAAAAATCAATTAAATGTTTTGCAGTTTATTTTTAAATCTCTTAAAGTACTAGACGGAGCTTACCTGTAATCATTTTCGTTACATCTAAATAGAATGACCTATTATACCAAATTTTTTCAAATTTTTAAAATTAATCATTGTAAAATTATCGGAAAGTTATTTAAAGAACTCCTTTGGAACCTCATATTTCGCAACTTCAAAACTCTAAAGCGTGATATCAGTTTTTTTCAGCAAAAAATGGCACTCGTTAGTCTAGCATGGTAACAAGACTAATTAATTTATGGAATCATTTGGAAAGAAAATAAATAATTCATTAGTTAGGTTTGTCGCCTAACAAGGTATGCACGTTTTGAAATTAATTGGCAAACGGTATATTCAGTTTATATACCTTTATTATAGAGATCAAAGATCAACCTAGTTTAACTATTAATACAGACAAAATACACATCCTAACCCGGATCTATGCATAATATATGTGAACGCTTGTAGGCAATATCTTCCGTAGTTCGCCTTTAATATAACCTTGACTTTACACTATTATGTTATTAAAAGGATTAGTTAAAATATGCTAATACCACTAAGCGCTTAATTGAAAGATGGATGATGAGAGCTGAGATAAACAGGACTGAAACGAGGAACCAAGTAAAAATCATGTAATAAAAATTATTAATGGGTACAGCCCAACTATATGATAGGACACAAAGCTTCAAACTTTTAGCAGCCAGTTTATGAGTCAATAAATCCTTTACTAAAAGCGCTTAGCATTACAACGTAAAACTAAATACTAGTCATTTTATTGTCCATTTTATACCTCTAAGAGTGCCGTACCCAGACTACAAGTAATTGTAAAGTAACAACAGTAAGCTATAGATGATTTATGTTAGTAAACAGACATTTAATTATTGCGACTGGAATGCAGTAATTGAAGAAGTAAAAAAGATAGAAGAAATGTTGAACCAGAGACTATTAAAAGATATAATTTATTCTACATTTTAATTAAAGAGAATTAAACTGGCCGAGGATTGTAAGTGTTACCCGGGAGCAATCTATAGCGACATACGATTTGGTAATAATGAAAATTGAGCTAAAATTCACCCTAGCTAGCAAAAGGGAAAAAAGAAGCATAGTAATAATTCTGGATATGCCAAAATATAAAGAAATAAAAATAAGACTTCAGACAAGTGAAGTTAATGTAAGGAAACAACTTTAAAATTCTAGAAGAGAAGATCATCAAAGACAAAATATTAGAGTGCCGAATGAGAAAAATAACGCTGTAGGGACCTTGAAAAGAACGAAGAAAAGAGAAATACAGGGTTATTCACCTTATACGGCACGGAATATTGTGGCCAAAATACGTGGTTTTCAAAAAGTTTTACTGTCTGGGGGTCTAATATAGTTACTTTTTATAATTATTTTTATGTTATACAGGGTGTCCCAAAAGCTCTGAAAGTATCAAAGTTGTGCTTTATTTAATGGAAAACCCTGTATATTATTGCATTTTTGATTTTTCGATCAAAATAAGGACCTATTTTAATAAGATTTATAGTACTTAAACCTTAAAGGTTTTTAAATAGTTTTAATTTTGACAAAATTTAACCTAATACTTAAGGAGTATTTCAGTTATATAGTCGAAATTTACAGTAAAGCGTAACAGTAAATTACATTTTATATTTCAATTATAATAAACTTGCTATATTATGCAGGGTATCCAAAAATTAAAACTAATCAAATATGAAATTTAAGTGGCTATAACTTGATTAATTTAAATAGAACGCCTTACTTTTAACCTTACCAAAAAATGTACGTTTTAAATACCTGTCGAACGATATACGTCAAATACTCGTTTTCTGCACTATTTTGTGTTTTTTCAATAGATTTTCTAATGTATCTGGTTGGCTATGGCATTTAGAAACGTCAGATAATCCATTTGATCTGTCAGTTTAGTCTGCAAAGCCTGTTGCTATAGTAGCGGTATTATTTTTTGTAACTGTGAAACTTCATTTATTGAATTGAATTATTTGAATATTGTTGTTTTATTGCTTTATCAAAATGAAGATTTATCCAAAGAAAGAGCGTATTGATATGATTTTTATCTTTGGAAAATGTCATCAAAATTGTTTGTTGGCTTCTCGAGTTTATGCTCAAAAGTTTCCTGAAAAAGACTATCCTATACCAGCTGTTTTTGTGAGACTGTTAAACTAGTTTCGGGAAAGTGGAAGTGTAGGTTATAAAAAAACTGTTATAAAAAAATCTGTCACTGAGGATGAAGAAAATGTTTTTACTGTACTTGGTTCAGTGATCGAAAATCCCAATATTAGTCAGAATCATATATCCGAAAATAATAATATTAGCCAAACAAGTCTTTCAAGGATTCTTAACAAATACAGATTTCATTCTTATAAAATTTAGCTTTGTCAAGAGCTTCATGGAAATGATTTTGACAACCGAACTGAATTCTGCTTGTGAGTGTTAGATAAAGTGGCAGAAAATGAAAACTTTTTTGATAATGTGATGTTAAGTGATGAAGTACTTTTCATAACAATGGTTTCGTGAATAAACACAACTTCCGTTACTCTTCTGATTCAAATTCGCATGAAAACAGAGTTATGAGAAACCAGAATAGATGGTCGGTAATGTGTGGGGAGGCATACTGGGTCCATACTTAATTGGACCCTACTTTTTTGAATGACCTTTAAATGGTTTGATATTTCAGTGTTATTAGTAAATGTCCTTTTAAATATTAGAACATCTATGTGTCTTCAACTGGATGGAGCTCCGCCTCATTTTCATCGCGAGGTTCGGCAATTTTTAAATGTGAACTTTCAAAACAGGTGGATTGGGAGAGACGGATTTCAAAATTGGCCGCCGAGATCTCCAGACTTAACTCCACTAGATTTCTTTTTATGGAGATACATAAAAGAATTGTCTACAATACGCCCTCGACAACACCATAAGATGTAAAAATAGGCATAAGAGACGCTTTTTAAACTCTAACTTCGCAAATATTGTGCAGAGTTAGCAGTGGTTTCGAAAAAAGAATATATGTGTTTGGAAATAGATAATCGACATTTCGAATATCTACTGTAAATATTTTGCTTCTGTTTTGTGCTATCATTAATATGTTATTACGATTGTTGCTGTTATAGCCTATTGGACGACTATAAATCGCTTTCCGAATTTCTGAATATTTGTCAAAATATCCCTGATTATTATTCTTATAGTTGTAAATTACCTGTCATTTCCAAATACCATAGGCAGCTAGATACATTAGAACATCTATTCAAAAACCACAAAATGGTGCAGAAAACGATTATTTGGCATATTCTGTGAAAACGCGAAGACTTAGCTATAGAACACCCTTATACCATTCGATAAGTATTTAAAAGGTAGAGTTTCTAGTAAATTAAAAAGTATAGCGTCCTATTTAAATTAATCAAGTAATAACTACTTAAAGTTCGTATTTGATTAGTTTTAATTTTTGAACACCCTGTATAATATAACACGTTTATTATAATTGAGATATAAAATATGATTTATTGTTACACTTCACTGTAAATTTTGAGTAAATAACTGAAATACTTCTTAAGTATTTAAAACATCAAAATTAGGTTAGATTTTGTCAAAATTGAAATTACTTAAAAACCCTTAAGGTTTAGGTATTATAAACCTTATTAAAATAGGCACTTATTTTGATCTGCGATTTCAAAAATGCAGTAAGGGTTCCATTTAAAAAAAAACATAACTTTGATACTCTCAGAGCTTTTGGGAGACTCTATATAATATGAAAATAATTTTAAAAATTAACTGTATTAAACCCCATATATATATACCAAAAGTAAAACGTTATGAAAGTCACGTATTTTGGCCGCAATATTCCGCGCCGTATAGGGCGACTAATATATATATATATATATATATATATATATATATATATATATATATATATATATATATATATATATATATATATATCCTGCAGGAAAGTAAAAAGCTGTTTTGAAAAATCGCCTAAGAGCCATGATCTAATTGATGGGAAAAGATGGGAATTCATTGAAGATTAAAATGAAGCAAAAAACGGAAAATACATTAAGATCAGCTTTAAGAAGAAAATAAGGAAAATTTGGAAGACAAAGAGGGGTGAAGAAGAGATAGGGTCTCTAAAAAAGAATCCAATCAAGTAATTGAAGCAGAACAAGCACAAATACCAGCATAGAAAATGCGGAAAGCAAAATAAAGATAAAATACGTTATATAATTGAGTATGGTGTATTGGTGTATTTGCAATTAGGAGACTGGAAAAAAGGGCAGACAAATTACTAACAGAACCAAACAGAGGAAGAAGTAAACTCTTGAAGTAATATTTTCGCTGATGAGACTAAAAGACGAAATATTATAAGGGTGGTTTTACGTACATTACATTTTTAGATCTGGAAAATGCATCCGATAACTAGATTAGAAAACAATATTTCGTGTTCTCAAAGGAATATTAATTAAGTGTAAGGGTAAATCCTCATACAAATTATAAATTTGTGTATAGGCAGTGAGCAGTAATTAAACTAGACGACAAAGGAGAAGAGTATATTGCAAGTAAAGGAGTTAGACTAGTATATTAGCAAAAATTCTTAAATCTATAGATGGAGAAGGCAATAGAGAACCCCAAAGTATGTGCGAAGTTGCAAGCAGAAACAAAAATAGTGTTTTGATTTGTGGATGATATTGCTATTTTAGCGAAAAGTGAAGAAAAACTGTAAGATGAAAAGAAAGCCCGTCCATGCTGTTAGTAAAATACATATACGATATTCAGGTGAAAGGTGAAAGAAAAAATATTAACCAACCTAGTAAAAATATGCTAAGTAAAAATAATATTTGACATTAAAAGTATATTACGGTGAATATTGCTTAATTTTATCGCACATTGTATAACCATTTATTATACACCTGTCACATTCAGTTCATGGTCTTATTATTTCATTAATCCTCATAATCGTATTTTCCGCAAATCAGAAATAAAGGGTTTAAAATTAGCCACATTGCAAATGCGCATCCATTTTGGTTTTGATCAGTTCACGGAATTGTAAATCTTTTGACGGGAACTTTAAAGTTAAATGGGATAAAATGCATCCAATTTTTACGCCTTTTAAACAATTACGTGTCATATTTCTATAAAAGTATGCAGGATAATAAGAATAATGATGAAAAGAGTATCTTAGGCATTTAGATTAATCTAAAATCCCAATTTTTACTTTTCAATCACATAAAACCACCTAGGTTTTTCATTTTTTTTTAAAGAGAAAAATTCTATAATTTGATGGTATCTGGATTTTATAAAATAATTCATCACATATTAGTTATAATTGTTGTTGGAATTAGATTAAGTTTAGAAGAAATACGATTTGCTTGCCGAAAATCTGGCGCCTCCATCTCATTGTCCCAATTTTAGAGTATGTCTCCAGTAGCAATAGGGAACTTTGGTCTGTAGAGATTAAATTCTGGAGTACCTGTTCAACTTCGGTTATTAAAAAATAATTTATGTATATCGGGCTGTGCATCTTTTAAAAATAGATTTCTATTTACATTGTACTTAGACTCATATCTAACATTCTATACTGGGTTGTCATATCACTGAGAATCGACCGGTGGAAACTCGCTTGGGACTGATTGCTGATTGACTTCAAATAAACTGACTACAGATTGACTGATCAACCTCATATGGACTAACTCTTATTTCAACCGTGTCTACTCTTGTATCATTCTCTTATTTACTATCAAGTCAACAATTCACATCCTTTAGCAAATCTTTGCTTATCATGATCCGGAAAGCAACCTTGCTGACTTGGTGAATTTGCACGATCGACGACCAGTAAATAAACATTTTATTCCATAATTGGAAGATTATCAAATAATTTGAAGTAACAAAATTCGTTTTTATTTTAATTTAAAATAAAAGGTGAATTGAATTTGGAAACGCAACAAAAATATTATAATTTTTCCTATGTAAAAATATACTTTAATTTTATATTTAAATTTGAAATAAATGTCATTGTGTTCGCCAAATTAAAACACAAACAGTTTATTATTTTCACTTTTTATCGTTTTTGACAATTTATTGGCAAAATATAATTTTAAGCGTTAACAATACAGAATAGTTTAAATTAAAGTTGCAGAATTTAGTAATGTTATCAAGAGATGTGAAAAATTTTGAGTACTTCCAAAAATTTTCAGAGTTTATTTAGACAAACATAGTAAAATGCATTTAATATTCTTATGACTAGTTTTTAGCTTTTTGCAAGATTTTTAGATTTTGAAAAGGTTTCGTTGGGGTCATAGCAGATAGTAATATTTTTAAAATGTCCCAATGCTAGATAGATCACTAGATGATGAAATTTTAAATCGAACATCCTACATATTAATGTACTTTTATATTCTGTTAAAGATTTTAAGCATATTTCCTGACATATCCTATACCAATGTTTTATTATTTTTAAGATATTGATTGTTTTGTAGTTTTCGGGAGCAAAAATTGTTTCATTATAAAAAGTTATGTTTCTTAACACAGTAATAATTATAAAATCGAAACTTTTGAAACAGTTCCTCAGAAGATAAATGTGTTAATATTCTGGTTAAATAGTAAAATAAAATTATACAGGGTGGGCAAAGAAGTACCTGTTTTAAAAAATATCAGAAAATCGATATTTCCAAATAGAATACTCTTTTTTTTTAACTGAAACGCATAGAAAATTGAATTACCTATAAAACTATGTAGCATATTTCTATACCTGTCTCTAATGCTTTTGGAGTTTAATTTTAACTAAATTGACTTTAGGTGAAAAATACAAATATCAGTTATGTCGAAGAATTTTTGATTCTGCAGTATACATATCTCGACCATTTCACAGCATTCTACGTGTTTTGGTGGGTAATTAGCCTCAATTGCTTGAAAGATCACCAATTCATAATTATGCACCTAAAACTGCTGAAAAATATACGAGGAAGTTCATTTCATTTTCTTCTCCAGCTAAACTCTTCGCACTACTGCAATTGATAAAATTATTTTCTATTCACTTAAAAACTTCTTCTCTTTTATTGGAATAGAATCTGGATAGAGCTCATTAAACTTCCTGCATGTCCTGGGTATAATTTTATTATAATGAATACAGGCCAAATTTAAAATGTGTTCAATTGTATAGGAATTTGCCATTTAGAGACAATAAACTATTAATTCACAGATTCAAAAACAATAAATATCTTAAAAATGGCAAGAGATGAGTATAGGATGAATGAATGATTGAATGAATGAAAAAGGAGTGGTGATACTAGATTATCAATGCCTATGCCTCTATGAGGCACTTTACATCCCACCCTGCAGGTCATTCGAGGCCGATCGCCTTTGCGAATCCAAGCAGCCTCGTTAGTTGAAATTACCCAACTCCTTTCGGTAACAAAATTGTATCTCCGAAAAATTTCTGTCTCAGTCCGTTGAGTATTTGGCACTCTCTGAGGACATGGTCAACAGTCTTATCCTCCTCCAAACACCATCTGCACATCGAGTTGTCTTCGACACCGATTCTATAAAGATGGCCCCTAAGGTAACAATGTCCTGTCAACAATCCCACCACAATTCGCAGCTCTTTTCTTCCTAAAGAAAGAAGCTCGTTAGTACGCTGTGCATTAGGTTCAGTTATATCTTCCTTGGCACACTTCATTCCAGGAGTTCCCACCACGATTCAATAAATTTGCTTTCCAGCAACTATTTTAATTCCCTTTTGCCAGTAGCAATTGAGGCAGGTAGTATTGGTTGGGGTCCATACGGTTCAGTTACCGAACCCAACTTTGCCAGACGGTCTCCTCCTCATTCCCGCGTATGCCTGAGTGACTCGGAACCCATAGGAGTCTGACTGTACAGCTGTTTCTTGTCATACCATTCAGTATCACCAGGAGCTATTTTTCGGAAGATTTTGCTCTCCCTCCCAATCCTCTTTACTTAGCAGAAATATCTCTAGGGAGAGGTTGGGTTTTCAAAGTGGCGTCATGTAATCTGTCCGCATGGGGAGTGAGAGACATTTCTCCACCGCGCTTTCCCAAATACCTGAGTAGCCGCCCGTTCTTATTCCAAGATGTTCTAGGCAACTGAGACTATAAAGAGCCTTCAGGGCCTCGTTCTCTATGTATAAATGAAGAGGAGGCAGATTCACCAGGATTTCAAGAGTCCTGGTGGGAGCAGTCCTCATCGCACTCATTATTCTCACACAAGTCATTCTTTGAACTTTGTCAAGTTGAAGAATATATTTGCGCTTTGTTGTACTAGGTCACCATATAATAGCGGCATACGATATCATGAAACGGATCCCCATAATGTATATCCAAAATAGCACTTTAGGTGTCAATCCCCATGTGCACCCAAAGGCTCTTTTACAAGCTCAGAAAGAACATATGTCTTTCTTGTGTTTTTCTTGGTTCGAGCCTCAATATGATCATTCCAGCTCAGTCATGAGTCCAGAATAACTCTCAGATATTTAACTGTCCCTTTAAATTGAAAAGTCCTTTCCACCAATGTAATTGTGGGAAGTCCCCCCATTTTCCTCTTTTTTGTAAAGAGTACCACCGAACCCTTCCCTGTAGCACCATCGTACCGCGATCCGGAGGGCTCGCATCATTCGCCCCTCCAGATTCTGGATATCGAGACCAGGGAACAAAATGACTAGTTCATCAGCATAGGCCTGTGTATATAAACCAGCATCATTCAGTTCACTCAACAGGCTGTCCACCACAAGGCTCCACAGGAAAGACGATAGCACTCCCCCGTGTGGATAGCCCCTACTTGACAGTGCTTTAACATTTACATTGTTAAGCTCAGCATATATTATTCTCTGAGTTAATATTCCTCTGATCCATGCAACTACTGTCGGTTCAAAGCTTCATCGTTGTAAAGCATTGTATATCAAGTCGTGAAACGTGTTGTCAAATGCTCCCTCGGTATCGATAAAGGTACTTAAAGCAGATCGTCCACCCAACAGCGCATTTTCGACTCTTGTAACGAGTCGGTGTAGCGCCGTGTGGATTTTCCTATCTAATAGGCAAATTGTAAAGAATGTAAAGGAGATTGCACCATTATTCCTTCCTTATTGTGTCGATCCACCAACTTTTCCAGTGTCTTTAATAAAAAATTGGTCAGGATGATAGGGCGGAAAAACTTAGGATTTGTGTAGTCTGCTCTTCCTACCTTCGGAATAATGATTACTTGTGTTTCCCTCCACGCCTGTGCAGGTTTCCCTCCACACCCGTGGTGGGTATAGGATATCTGATAGAAAATATGCTTGGGATGCTACAGAAAATATAAAAATGCAATAAAATTTTGAATTTGAATCTTCAAAAATATTTTTTCGAGTTAGATTGCAATTTATGGTGACCACAACTAAAATTTTAGAAAAGATGTCTCAAATGGTTGTCTAAATACTTTTATTACGCCACGGAGTTGGGCGTACTCTATATATTACACTGAATAAAAATTTACGAAAAGATTATCTCACCTCCCTACTAAACAGAGGCCTTGATGAAAAAAATTTAATTTCTTCTTAAATATACCTGAACTTAGATTTTAAAAGCCTTCTAAGATATAACAAAAACAAATGCATTTATTTTTGCAATGTGAATACAGCAGTAATGTGAATGTTAAAATTATTTTATATTGTCTTCTTTAATAATCTCAGAAAAAAATAAACACACACAGACACACAGGCAATTAGAGTGCTGAGTTCATATTTCAAGAGTATCTTCGGAAACGCGGGTAATATTTCAATTTTATTAATGACATGTTGTCTCAAATATTATATGAAATGATATTTTTGCTATAAATTCAAGCAGAAGATCTCTTTACTTTATCGAAACTCGTATTATTATTTAAAAATAACTTGATAATTATGATACTTTTGATTTATTAAGCTCACTTCTTGATTCCTTATAGTTCACAATTTCAATTAAAAAGTTAACTTTCTGACCATTACTAAATGTGCATTTATTAATGCACTATTTTATCTTTTTCTTCTTCACCTGGTACCGACCAAATTACGAATGAGATGCTAAAGTACGGAGGCCCCAGCATTGTCACAGAGCTCACTATTCTATTTCAAAAAATAGTCCGCACAACGTCAGTACCCAACGAATGGCGGAAAAGCATCACAATTCCGGCGTGCGAAGAACAGCATGGCTTCCGGAATAACCGCTCTACTATCGACGGTATATTTATTATCAGACAGCTGGTTGAAAAATCTATCGAATACGATAAACCGCTGTTCATTTGTTTTGTGGACTTTACACAAGCGTTCGACCGACTCAAACTGGAACACATAACAGAACTACTGCGAAGAAAACAAGTAGACGAAGCAATCATACGCACAATATACGAACTGAATTCCAAAAACACCATGGTAATTAAAACAAATAATACTCTAACAGAGAAAATCCCACTATCCATAGGAATAAGACAGGGTGATAGCCTAAGTCCAACACTTTTCAATGTAATCATGGACGAAGTCATTGATGAGGTAAAAAGCACAAATATTGGATACCCAATGGGACACAACACCGTTCAGATTATATACTTTGCAGACGATGTTGCCTTGACAGCAGATAGCGAGGACAACTTACAAAGAATGCTTTTCCATCTCAATCGAACAGCCAAACAGTATAATATGAAAATATCTGTGGAGAAAACCAAAACAATGGTAATAGCAAAAGAACCGGTAATATGGAAACTAATGGTTGATGACAAATGTATCGAACAGGTTGAGAAGTTTAAATACCTGGGAGCACATATAAGAAGTAACAGGGCAGTAACGGAAGAAGTACGCACACATGCCAACAAAGCGGCCATGATATCAAGCCAACTAAGAGACATAATCTGGAATAAACATATGACGGTTGAGAGCAAAGCAAGAATTTACAAAATTTGTGTAAGACCGATACTGACCTACGGCGCAGAAACAAGAAATGAAACAACAAAAACAAAACAAATTATCAGAACCACAGAAATGAAAACGCTGAGAATGATCACGGGAACAAGTTTAAGAGATAGAATAAGAAACGCAAAAATACGCGAGGACAGCGGAGTAGGGGATGTTGTGAAGTGGGTTCGAAACCGTCGTAGACAGTGGAGAGATCACGTGGAACGAATGGACGATGATAGACTAGCAAAAACCGTGATGAGAGAGAAACCAAACACCAAACGGCCGCCTAGACGACCCCCCAAAAGATGGAGAGACAACTGGATTTCGACGTCAAACGAGGATCGATGAGGCATTGTGTAGATAACAGAACTTGGTTCTACCTAGAAGAAGAAGAAGAAGCACTATTTTATAACGGTATTAAATAGTAAGTAGTTATTTACCATTTTGAAATAAAAGTCAAAAACACTATTTAAAATAAAAGCATAACAAGTAACACTTCCCACCTTGATGAAACCATATCCACTTATTAAACATTAAAAAGTATTATCTCTCCACGAATAATGCTTCTAGGGTAAAGGCAATAATGAAATATGATTTCGAGATAGAGTTGGTCATCCATATATAACCTTATTTGGACTTTGAAGAATAAATATGAAGATGGTGTGGCAAACCCACTCTTTTCCTTCTATCAGTCCGAGTTTCTTGAGTTGTGCTTTCAGGTGGTCAAGCCATGTCAGGACCCCTGTCAGAACTCTGAGTTGGTTTTTGCTTAGTGTTATGCATTCTTTTAATCCCTTCTGGTCGTAATTCCCTAGAAGTATCTTCGCTTGTCTTAATCCTTGCAGCTCCGTCAACAGAAAAGCTCTGGCCCCAGAAATGGTGTTTCATGCCCTTTTCTCGCGAGCCTGTGTACTATTTCATTCCCTTCTATCCCGGTGGGTCCCGGTACCCACATGAGGGTGACTTTATTATTCTTACTTAAATCGTTTAATTCCTCTAGGCATTCCCCGACCATCTTGGAGCTGATAACTTGAGAGCTCAGCGCACTGATGGCTGCTTGACTATCTGACATCATGATAATCTCTTGGCCGTGATAGTTCTTTTTCCTAATGGCTTATATGTCTGCCTAAAAAAGGCTTGGTGACACTCAAGCTTTCGTAGTGCCAGTTCCCTTCGTTGTTTTGTGTATACCATATAGTGCATTTCTTGTTGAGTTTTTCAATGGTGTTTCTGTTCCATTCGCTTTTGCGACTCAATTTTGTGTTGAGGTTTTTCACAAAGTTAAATTTCTTTTTCATTTCATATTGGGACATATTTGTTGATTTCTGGATAAGAGATTGGGCTTACGTTTTATGACCCCCATCTCTCATCATCCTATAAATTGTCCTTTTCGCCATACTCTCCACAAGTATATGTAGAGGTATAAGGTTTAGGATTACTTCCATGGCGGCCGTTGGACAGGTTTCCATTGCCCCGGTTATACAATTTGTTGCCTCTCGTATAAGCGTTTTAGCTAGATTGTATTTATAACGGTAAACTAACAAATTTCAATGGACGATTTCTCATTTTGGAGGGGTTTTTATGCCAGGAAAAACGTCGGTTCTTTTAAAATTTAATAACGTTAATTAAAACCTGAAATATTGCAATGGGCAATCTCTACTTGACCGTGCGTACTAATTTAACGATTAGATACTCTAATATTACAATATCTCCGCTTCAAATTTCCTTTTTCATTTTAAAAAAATTTGCATTTTTGACATTAAATTTGAAAAAAAATGGCATAGATTTGTGGTCGATGCCTTAATTATTAATAATTTTACGACCTTATGAACATTAAAAGATTTAATAAATTTTCGGACCATTTCTTCATATTCATAATTAGCGAGTATAAATAGACAAGAAAAACATTTCTTGACTCCGAAGACTCTTTGGGCTCTAGTACTATTGATAATCCCACAAATTAAATTAAATGTGATAGTTGGCACAGACGAACAATAAAATTTTTATGGCAAATGCTGGTAATTTTTTACATTGATTTGATTCAAAACATTAATATTTCAAAAGAAATTTTCGCTCTACCAACTCTGCCTTTCCGTTAGTGGTCATAAATTTTAAAGCATATGCTAGTAAAATCTGAAAATAAATCCGAATAAATACGGATAAAATAAAAAGTTGCCACGGTTTTATCTTTTATATAAAAATAATCATACGGGGCGTGGCTAAAAGAGAAGGATAATCGAAATAACACCCCCGCAATAGCATTAGAGTTAACAAATTTGAGCGTGGGTGTGTGAAATATCAGCAACAAAAAAAGTTTTGGTCATATTTGCTTGCAGGGTGATATTTCATTTTAACTGCAGCCCACACACGATAATATGTCTGAAACAAGAAATATTTATTTTTTTATCACTATTATGTTGAAACATATTTTGATTTGTTATTTCACGTATAAATTCTTAAAAGATTCTTTCTCATAAAAGTATACACCCATGATTTCCTCTGCGACACCTCGTCCCAGATTGGCTTATTCTATGCTTCATTCATTCCTGAAATAAGTGAGACAGGGAGACAATCTCTTTCCTAAGTTATTGGTAACACTTCTATAAAGCATATTTAACACAATAACGGACGGAAACTAACATTAAAAGATTAACCACCATTGTCTCACTGATGATATTGTCCTAATAGCATATTATATGCAGAAAGTCCAGATTAGCAAAAGGTTTCGGCAGAAATTGGACCAAATATGACAAAATTTGATCATGGACTCCTACAAATAGATTATTTTGGTAGCGTATGAACGTTTCGTCAATGATTTACTGCTGTCTTATATTACTGAATAGCTATCCTATAACCTACAAATAAAACCTACTGTGACAAAATCACTCTTGCAGCATGGTGGATTTTCTTGGGCTAATGCATTTTTTGTACTAAATTACTGCAGCTATCGGTTTCAGAAAATACTGCCACCTATCTGTTCAGGTCAGGATTCTTCTAGTGCTTCTGCGTGCAAGAATATTTTTATTAATTAAAATAAAAACAAGCTCTTCAAAATACTTAAATCTATTTAACAAGGATAAAAATAAAACAGTATAAACAATTGAGAATTTAAAATATAAGCCGTCATATTAACCTAGTTACTGAAGTAAACTAAAACTTGAACTGATAGCATTTAAAAAGCTTTTTAAAAGAACGGACAAAAAAGGATGCCCTTCCCAAATCGAGAAGATGTATTTCCCTTTAACTTTAACGCTGTAACAAAGATTTAAAAAAAAAAACAAAGTAAAAATAACAGAAAAGACAGAAAATAAAAACCTTTTTATTCTGGTTAAACTCTGAAACACACACCGAACTGACTTAGGCGAATTCTAAGTCGTAACTGATGATAATTATTTTTAAAAACTACCAAACTTTACAACCCTCGGAAACCCTGCTCATTTAAAGTCCTATAAGGTCATTCCTTTCCCGAAAGTTATAATCTTTCATCGGTAGAGGGCGTTAGCCTTCCATATGACTCTAATATTCGATTTGGCCTTAGCATCTTAAAACTAATAATTTTAATACAAAAAAATTAACAAACTATTCTACGTCTTCATATAAATAAAAGTTCCCGTCTTTAACCACGGAAAAATCCCTACTCGCTCTTTTAGCCATTTCTCACATTTTACTGGTTCTTATTTTTTATCGAATAGGTAAAAAATCAAAAGACGAAACATTTGCACGTATAAAAAAATATTGCATTTTAGCGACTTTTATTTAGTTATTATTTTGTTTCCTAATGATAAAAAACTTGCTCAGTTTAAAAATAGAAAACTTCCTCGGTGGTTGCCAACCACATATTGAAGATATCTTCAGGATTTAATTCTAGATGCTTTACAAATGTGATTAATAAAAAATATAGAGTCTCTTTGACAGATATATTTATTTTAAAATATTAACCAGGGTACGACCGTTTAAATATCATATCACCAAAAATTGCTTGGGATTATATATTTCTTTAAAACATAAAACTAAAAAGTAATAAAACTGTGCATAAGTTCGATAACTGATTTATATTCTCTTTTATGGGTACCGGTTTTTGAGTAAAGGCATTAAATATACATTACAATGGTCCGAATTCATATAAAGAGTGACAATCCGTTTAGTGGAATATACTTTAGATTATTCAACATAAAATAAGCCCTAATGAACGTGTGTCCTCTAAATCTCAGTTCATGACAAACTTAGTATTGAACAAATTTCAAAGACGGAAGTAAAATATGTCAATAAAACTATTCTATAACTAAAAAAGAATTGGCATGGCATATTGCTAAAATGACGGACAACTGATAGACTCTGAAAGTGAGTGGACACCTATACACGAGGCACCATTATTCTCATCATCATCATCATTAGCTTATACTATCCACTGCTAGACAAAAATTCCTTTTAGATTTAGCCATCTCTGCCTAGGTTGTGCAGATTCTGCAAGTGTCTTTATATATTTTGCAATGCTTGCATTTATGGCCTCCATAGCATTATGCTTTTCGTCCGCTGACCATTCGTCATTCTAGCGACATAACCCGCCCAATTTCGATCCAAACGCCAAAATAGTTTCCGCAGCATCTTGTACCCCATATTGTGTCTAATAGTTCTATTAAAGATTTTATTTCGGATATTAATGGCTAACGTTGATTTTTCCATCTTTCATTGAATAACTGTATCCTCTTAATGCTGTTCGGTGTCTCCTCATCATATATTAGTACGGAAAGGATGCATTTGATCTTCCTCAATCAAAGCTCAATTCAGATTTTGGTTTTCCAAATGCTGCCCAAACTAGGCCCATTTTACGCTTGCTTTCATGTAATTGGTTATCTTATCCAATTTAGACCTCATGTCCTAGGAGAAAGTCCATTGCCTTGTCTTAGTCCTTTCTAGACTTTATTAGTGTATTGCTTGTCCATTATTTTGACATTGGCTGTTACTACCTTGAATATATAGTTATTGATTGTTGAGTAGCAATGATCTATGGGACATTCAATGAATGATTCTAGTAGTTTCTTTTTGTCTATTTAACCACTTCTTAAAATCTACAAAGATCAATATAAGTGGCTTGATATACTCGATAACTTTGACTATAGGGGCTTTTATTGTAAGAAGTTGGTCATTAATTTCATATTTTCTTAAATTACCTGTTTGCTCTTCTAAAAGAAAGAATTCGAGCTTGTTTGTTAGATGCTGTGTTATAATTCTTGTGTACCGTTTGTATATTATCTCATTTTTTGCGTAAAGATGACAATATGTTCTCTTATTGGAACTGTGTTGCTGCTTCAAATAGACATTTGTTAATGAGTATTTTCAAAGCTCTGACAATTTTTTGTTTGCCTCTCATGACATTACGAGGTGTTTAATTGTTTTTTATAAGTAATAACTTTTCGTTTATTTAAGGACTATCTTCCTATGTTTGATTGAGCACTCTTGCTATATTTGTCTTTGACTTTTGATTTATTGTTGAGTATAAATTGTTTGTAGAAAGACTGAATAGTTATTATTGTGTCGTTTTTGTTCCTTAGATTTTTGTTTTAAATCTTGTGTATGTTTCTTCCCTATCATATTTTTCCTTCCTTAGAACTTTCAAACTTCTTTCCATTATGGTTTTAAAGTGCTTTGTGTTCTTTTGCTTGCCGATATTTCTATATCCTTTCGTAGATTTTTTTCTCTTTCTATTCATTATTTTATGAATGATTTTGTTCTTAAGCTTAATCTTTAAGCTTTATCTTGGCAGACACTACTTTTTTCTGCCAAATTATTATTTACCTATTATTTACCTTTTAAGGATTTGTTATTTGTTCATCATATTTGAGTATATTCTCTGTTATAATCAATTTCCTTATTCTTTCGTTAAGATCATACCGTCCCTATCCTTCATTTTGTTTATTTTTTCTTTTGCTCTTATAAAGCGATTGTCGTTGCCCGTCGATAACCTATTTAGGACATCTACGTTATTGGCAATACCTTTCCTATTTTCCAGATGAAGTATATACTATTTCTAGTTCTGTCATCTGAGCTCAGCCATGTCCAGTTTTTGTTGACATTCTTATGGAAAAATGTATTAATTGTGAAAAAATTATTATGATATAAGAAGTCCATTTAAAACTTACTAATTTGATTTACGATTACAACATAATAATACAAGTCGAATTTAATATTCCAAAGAGAATCATGTCAATAAAGAAAACACAGCATCACGTTATTGTGCGACGGCGTAGCAGATCCTTCATATTTTGAATGTCGAGCCCTAGACTTAAAAACAATTCCGTAATTTATTAAAATTTATAATGTCAAAAAAAACATTGAACACTCAACACCTATAAAATAATAAAATGGGACGGGATTTATCCAGCAATAGTACAGCAGAGACCAGATCTGCTAATTAGCAAACTCTGTTGCACATTAAGGGCCACTTTAGCCCTAGGATATATTCCAAAACTATGGAAGCTTACTAGAGTAATATTTATCCAGAAACCTGGGAAACCAAACTATTGAACAGCACAGGCATTTAGACCGATACGCCTAATGTCATTTATCCTTAAAACGTTCGAGAAGCTATCGGGCAGGCATGTTAGGGATGATTCAATGGCAAACAGTGTCTTTCATCAGAACCAGCATGCTTACAGGACTGGGAGATCAACAGAGACAGCGCTCCACGAACTGGTCAGCAAAGTGAAAAATAAGCTGGAAAATGGAGAAGTGCTTCTAGGAGCATTTCTAGACATAGAAAGGGCGTTCGATAATACGTCGTTTCAATCAATTATCACTGCAATAAGGAACATAAATTTAGAAGAGACCTGTTGCAGGTAGATCGAAAACGTGGTAAAAGACAAGCTTGTCTACACAGAATTGCTTGGAGAAATGCTGATGGTACGGGTGACTGGGGGGTGCCCACAGGGGAAAGTTCTCTTCCCACTGCTTTGGAATCTAGTGATGTATGGGCTCTTGCAAATCCTGAGAAGGGAGGGTCACTATTTACTAGAGTATGCAGATGACTTGATAATCTTAACCCAAGGTAAATTTAGTATAACTGTGAAAGAGAGAATGCAGTGGGCTCTCAGGGTTTTAGAAATATGGGCAGAATAGGAAGGACCTAATATAAATTTCTTTTCATTATCCCCTACACAAAAAGAAGAAAGCTAGAGGACCTCGGTCCCATCATCCTACAAGGAAACACAGTACCACTTTCTGGAGGTAATTTTGGACTCCTAGCTGACCTGGATCAAGCACGTGAAAAATATAACAGAAAAATCGAAAACAACCTTTATGATTGTTGGAAGATTATGTGGGAAAATATGGAATCTCCCCAAAGATGGTGTGTGATGAGACCAGCCATCACATATACTGCCTTGGTCTGGTAGCCCAAGGGAATGCAAAAAACAACTATGACAAAGCTAAGCGGCATACAGAGAGTCGCCTGCTTGAGTAGGACAGGCTCCATGAAATCGACCCCAATTCGGCAAGGGAGTGCATTCTGGATCTACCTCCGCTATACTTAGTGATTCAGGGAAAGACGAGGATGAAACTTCATCAGCTATACCACTCAATGCCAATAACACTGGACACAAAACAACATGGGACAAAATCAGTAACCCAGAGTTGGAAATGAAAACGGACCATATGGCCTCTGGCTACCGCTATAATATATCGTTCGTGGTCATAATAGAAGATTGATTGGCGAGTAAAAGAAAAAAACCGGAAACATCTTATGATACAACTCTCTGGTACAATAAGGGTTCAAAAACCAGTGAGGATACTGGAGCTGGAAAATATGGATTGCAACCTAGGATAGAAATAGCTCTTCCCTTGAGAAAATACTCAACCGCGTTTCCAGACACAAATATATGCAATTTTGCAATGTGCAGATGAGATAAAATGGAGAGCTTACAAAGAGATGTTAATCTATATATATTCTGACAGCCTAGCAGTCCTTAAGGTCCCTAAGGGCAAAAAGGTATCATCTATATTAGTCTAGGAATGTCATAGTGAATTTACAACTCTGGCAAAGGACAACAGAGTTATGCTAAAATGGGTACCAGGAAACGGAGGCATACACGGAAACGAAAAAGCTAACGAGCTAGAGAGAACTGGCTCGTCATATCAATATATTGGTCTAGAACAGGCTTTTGGGGTGCCGCATATGCTGTCTGGGAAGCAGTCAAACAATAGATCAGAAAAGAGCACAAAAACCACTGGATAGCCAGATAGGGATTGAATCATTGAAAACTATTTATTGGGAACCCTGACCCGAAATTAGCAAGGAAACTACTTCAAATGAGCAGAAATTAATTAAGAACTATTACAGATATAATGACGAGACATATAGCCGTCAAAATACATCTAAATAAAATGAACCTGTATAACGGAGCCCTCAACTGCAGATTAGTTGGCTAAGCCGAGGAAACGGTAAAGCATATCATATGTGACTGTGAGTCATAGACGACATCAAACTACAAATTAATCCAGGAGGCTAGGTTAACAAAGTGGTTGGAAATCTAAGGTAAACACAATAGGCCTACTCTGATCTCAGTGCATCTGGCTTCAAGACGGATCCGGAAGAAAAAAAAAACATTTAAAGTAGATCAATTTTAAGGCGAAATACCTAAAAACTAAACGCCTCATAATTTATTTGTTTTGAACTTGCTGGTTATTTTTGATTTACTGTGGTATTAATAAGTATCAAAAAGAAGCTAACCTAATTTCAACAACTATTAAATAAATCTCATTCCTCCTATTCTGACACCATTGATTACATGAAAGCATAAAAAAAATTGACGATTACAAAATTCTCAGCTCCTACTAAAGATGCAGACATGTCCGAGAAAATTCGGACTTCTTTTAACCCTACTTATACCTTTATTTTCACCCAACCCAAAACGATAAAAAAATACATATCGATCGCTCCAATTTGCTTCGCATCCTATCATTTCCCTCTCTCTGCATCGTCCTTTTCAGCCACCTATAAAACGAGCTATAGAATTAATTGAATCATTTGTCATTCATTTCTCCCCTTGTTAGTCACTCTCCGGTGGTACATGAAAATTAGAGATTTGGATTTTTTCGGATTTTTATGTGACATATAGAGCTTATTAAGGTGTTGAGGTGGATAGAGATAAATGGTTTATGTCCGTAAATTGAATCGAGGTGAATTGAAACGAAAAAGTGTAGGCCTGTATAAATGTGAAATGGAATAATGTATATTGAGCACATATTATATGTGTAAATATATTAAAATATACATAAATAAATTAATTGCTTCATGGCTAACCATTAACTGAGTAGTCAAACTAAAGTAAAAAAAATGATTATTAATTATTTAATAGTTGTAACAGTCTATTTTTGTAACTTTTACGCCTATTTTATTTAAATTTGTAATTTCACAAGAAATTGTATGCGTCTCGCCATCTATCGGTATGGTTCTTAAGTGAAGTTGTAATTTCATGGGGGTTTCTGCATAAGTATCCTTTTTGGTTCCGATAAATTGACTATATGTTTCTATTGCAGTTTTTGGGTAGATAATATTAAATTACTACTGTACTGTCGCCTATTCTGTTTAATATTTACGTTGAGAAAATATTTCAACGTCATCCCAATAAACAATATTCGCTATGCAGATGATACTGCAGTCTTAGCTAACAACCGTGAAGATCTCCAGTCAATATTAAAAAAACTCAACGAGTACACTGAACGGTTTGGACTGCATATTAATACTGCCAAAACAAAATTGATGGTGATTAGTAGGCATCAGTACATTACTCCTCTTAACATCAACGGGGAAAATATTGAACGTGTCGCATGGTTCACGTATCTTGGCGCTATTCCAAATGAAAAGTGAGAATGTGACGAAGAAGTGAAGGGAAGAATTGGCCGTGCAAAAACAAATTTCTTTAAACTTAAGAATTTTCTCCTTCACAGAAATATGCCACTACACACCCGAATACGTGTGGTTCAGTGTTATGTATGGCCTATTGCACTATGTGGTCCTGAAACTTAGCCACTTAAGGCTGGGACTCTGAATCCAATCGAAGCTTTTGAGTTTTGGACACTTCGCCGACTACTGCGTCTGCTCACATAACGAATGATGAAGTTCTACGAGAAGCTGGCGTAGAAAGACAACTAATGGACACTGTAAAACAACGAAAAGTGTCATGTCTAGGGCATATACTTAGATGACCTCGCTACTCCATAATACTAATAATACAGAGAAAAATTGAAGGCAGGCGAGGGCCAGGTCGAAAACATTCTTGGCTCCACGATATAAAAAACTGGTGTGATATATCAGACGCCGCAACCATATTTAGACAGGCTGATAAGAGCACTCTAGTTATAATGTGACCATGAGATGGACAAATGATCGCCGACGTGTAATATAGCACATGGCACCCGAAGAAGAAGAATATTAAATTTTGGGAATACGTCGAGTTATATACGTTTCCAATAATTAAGACCGTGATTTTGAAAATCTCTTTAAAAGTATTTCTTTAACAAGTCTAGTTTTCAACTTTTGCAGATTCAGCGATTTTATTTGTAACTGGTCGAACGAACAGTTGTGCAGAATTATTAAAGAACAACATCAATGAGCATCCGTGTGATATTGTATTTGATTTCATCAGTCTACACCAAAATGAGAGAACAGCTTTATCAGCTTTAAGCAGTTTTAAAGAATTTTGAAATAATTTAGTAGCTTTATTCAAGATTTACCTTTCTCCCGTATTCTGCAAAACTGTATGCGATTTTCCTCGAGACTGCAATTTTCTTAGAGATCTTATATCGCTTTTCCATAAGATTCATTTTACCTTCAAAGCATTTTCTCCAAAGCAGTAGCTACATTTTTCTAAATATAATAAATTTTTTTTTCAAATTGAACCGACTTCCAAAAGTGCGCTAAAACGGAAAAAATAACTAGAAAATTTTATATGAAATTTAATGTTTGGAAGTCGGCGCCAAATTAAAACCTGACAAAATGTGATTCGCATAAACAGATTAAAAATACTTTATCTGTAATTGTTTTCTTACCATAATTTGTATATATTAGTAGTTATTTATTTCATTTAGAAATAATTTGTAGCCGACTTCAAAAATTTCAATTTCATATAAAAATTTCTAGTTATTTTTCCCATTTTAGAGCACTTTTAGAAGTCGCTTCAATTAAAAAAAAATATATTTTTCGATTTTTAGTTTTGAATTCTTTATGATATTCATAAATTATTTGAACTACGTGCTAATAGAGATTAATGTACCTCGCAATGACTCCAAGGTGGCAAAAAAGTACCCATTTTATCCAGAATTGTAAATCACCCTAAAATGAACCACTAAAAATTCTTTGATTCTTAGAGTTCTCCAAATACCAATGAAATTATGTCAAACAAATATTGAGTCTGTCATAGTAAATCCAATATCTTAATTTTAGATTGGTAATATAGGCCCCAATACCTTCCAATATCGATATTTAAAGAATTTGAGACGTAAATTTCTTAGACCGATATATTTTCTATTGCATATTGAGTTTGTAGCCGCCCCAAGAACTCCGCAATATCAATTATAAATAAAACCGGAAAATGTAAAATTTTTGGTCCTTCATATTGTATCTTATCAACCTAATAGTTGTAAAAAATTAACTTCATATTCGTAATACACCCAAATACCAAACGTGAAAAAATGTGAATAAGGTAAAATTTTCAACCCACCATATTATATCCGACATATTAAATTTCAAAAAAATAATTTTAACGTCTTAATCTAATCTTAATCTAAACCCTTCAAAGCCCCCCCAGTACCAATTTTAGATGAAATCCAGAAATTTAAAATTTCTAAACGGTCATATTGCATCTGACGTATTAAATTTGCTTAAAATAACTTTATATTCGCTATTTACATCCTCAAAAAGAATTCAGTTCCACATTTGGACTAAATCGAAACATGTAAAATTTTTAGTCAGCTATATTACATTCGCCATATTGAATCCTGAAAAAATACTATTAAATTCATAATTTCCACCCTCAAGAATCCTCTATATCAGTTTTGGAGAAAGTCGAGAAAACCATATTGAATCCGCCAGATTGAGTTTTTCAAAAAATATTTTAATTTCGTAATTAACACTAACAAAAATCCCTTCATACTGACTTTAGACAAAATCGGGAGATGTAGAATCTTTAATCCGCCATCTTAAATCCGCCATTTTATTTTTTTTTAAATAATATCAAATTCGTAATGTGCTATCCCAAAAATTCCCTCTATCAATTTTGAAAAAAATCGAACAAAATTAATTTTTTACCCACCATATTGGATACGCCATATTGAATTTTTTAAAAATAATTTTAGAAGTCGGTTAAAAAATAGCTGCATGATTCTACGAAGAGTTTATGGAAATAATAAAATGTCAAATGAGTTGTGCTGTTTTCAAGTTAATTTACCAGAGACCCTTCTTTGGTAACTATAGCCCGAGAACGAGTAGCTTCAAGCAGATAAGTAACCAAATTGTTTGAATTTGTGAAATAACGTTTTAAAGTAAATTTGTCACAAATCAATTTTAATGATGTTAATTAACGACATAAATTATGTGAAGCAAATTACAATTTTCGCTGACTTTTACTATCCTGTTTTTTTTTTGCTACAGATATCATATATTTTTTTTTTTAATTAAATTTTATAGTTGAATAAATGAATCCCGAGTTTTTTTGGATAAATTAAAGCAAGAGTCTATCTGTAGAAACTAAACCTTCCTAGAGTTATTATTTATCAGTTTTAAATTGCATATGTTACTTTCAATTTGATCTTCCGATAAGAGTAACTTCACGAAAGGCTGTCTTGCATTTTGTAATAAGAGTGCCCATTTATAATTGCCACCACAATAAGAGGTAGCTGACTCAGTCACTGTGGATTTTTTAGAGAATGGAAATTAACAACTTTATGTAGTCCACTTTAATAACTTATTACCTTCCAACAATTAAGTAATTAAGCATTATATTGTAATAATTAACAATCATCGAGCAAAATGTAAAAATGTAATATAATTACAATAAAAGTACTTATTTCTACATTGAGTTGCCAATATAATTTGTAAGTTGTGAAATTTTTAAGGGTAAAGTTAATTTGAAATTAATTTGCCTCTACGTTAATAGTGTCGGGATCAGGAGAATTCCAATTTCTCCTTTAATTAAATGGTTCCATCAAATATTTTTTTATCTATTTGAGGCCTCCAAAACACGGTTTTTTAGAGTGGAAGTTCGCCCAAGTGGGGATAAGATCATTACATACAACAAAACTATTGTATCTCATTTTCTGATCTATTTTAAACAAAAAAGTACCGTACTAATTTTTTTCTCACAATGCTTTGTTTCCAGGATAAGTGCGATTTTTTTTGACAGTTGATTGGAAAAAATTTGTTAGTTTTATTTACACTATCAAAAGTTTGAATCAAGATCTGCAAGCTACAACAAAATGCTATACGAAAAGTGTTATGTAGTAAGAGAACAAAAATTCATTATGATTTTTAATTATTTAACATTTATTAGTTACATATCAGGGAAATATAAATCCGTTAACATATTTAAACTTAAACTCAGTTTTATTTTAAGGTAGTTAATTTTTTCTAAAAAAAAACAAGATAAACTCAGTCAATTTATGTGACACAATATCTAAACGGTTCTACCCTCTTAAAGATTTTAATCTAAATCTGTCAAAATAACTTAATAGTCTTATCATGCACTTCCTCAGAGGTCCAAGGTTAAGAGCTAAAGATATATCCAACATGTGACCGACCCGTGGGAGAGTTTTCTTTTACTTAAACTGAGTCAATTTTCCCATCATAAGAAAACAAAAGAATATTCTTATAAAATCACTAAAATGCAATATTATTATTTGTTTGTATGTACAAAGCTCACGTTTGTTGCCCATTTTTCACCTCTTCGACGAAAATAAAAATTAGAAAATGTGGAAATGGCCGAATAGGTTTTTTTATGGACACAAACTCAGAATAATATTATTAGCGTAAAATAGTTACAATTTACATGTGTATAGAATAATTATTATTTTGAGTTCAGGTCTGATTTATTATTAAAAAATCACGCATGGATGACTACTGCCATCTATGAACCAGGGGACCAAAAACTTATAGACGCTCGGAAACGAAAACTACCCTTCGCGAGCGGAGGTGCATCACCAAAGTAGGTTCTATTGGTGGAAAGAACGCATGTCGAAACAAGCGTGCCCAAACTGAGGGAGGTTCCGAGGGTTGTAAAGTTGGGTTTGATTTTCAGAAATTAATTAACATTAGTTATGATTTAGAATCCGCCTAAATCAGTTTGGCGTGTGTTTTAATGTTTTACCAGTGGAAGAAGGTTTTTATTTGCTGGATTTTCTGCTGTTTTATCTTGTATTTTATTGATCTTCCAGGCAGCATTATTGATAAAAAGGTAAATTTATTCTCTATAGTGGAAGGGAGTCCACCGTCCCTTTTATTTTTAATTAAACAATTTAATTAAGGGTTCTCTTTTATTTCTAGTAGTTTTTTTAATCCGGAATTATCAAAAGCTTATTAACATTATCAGTTCAAATTTGGGTATATTTCACTAAAGGGAATATCAGAACGAGCTATAAAAGCTTGTAATTTTAAACCGTTTTTAATTATATTTCAAATTTACCTTTAAGTTTCTCAGTCGTAAATACTGTTTTGAGGAACTGGTCTTTCTGTTATTAATAAAAACCTTCTTGTGTTTACCCACGTACGGGCGTGCACTTTTATACCAAGAAGCATCAGAAGAATTCTGCTCTGGCCAGCTAGACAGCAGTTTTTCTGAAACCTGCAGTTATGTTCCTAGTATTGATAAGCTTTAACAAACGGTAATCTTTTAGAACTAAAACTTTAAGAGAATTGACAAGACTACAAGGGTGCCCTTGTCACAACGGATTCTTTTATCTTTTTTTTTTAATTTATAGAATAGTTACAAAATAATATGGGCAGTAGTAAATTCTGAGCGGAACGGCCACACTCTACCCGTTTGCAGTAGTTCACAATTAAATACTGTCACAATGTTTTAGATACGTCTTTGGCTATAAATAAATAGTCTTTGGCTGCATATGATGCAAAGAGCCTACTTGCAGGCATACTGTATAGCCGAAGTTCTTTGTTTATATGTATATAGTAAGAAGTAAGCTATTTTGCTTACTTAATAAAAATAATTTCGTAGCGATGTCATGAAAACCACTGGATCCATACAAATGAGGGCCAAATGAAATAAGTTTTTTTTTTCTTGTAACAACGAAACATTGCTGGTGTGTATAAAGTTTGAATACCTCGTATAGAACCTGTTAAGATGTGAGATGGAAAAATAAATGTTCTAAATATAGGTCAATTGAAAAATGTATAGCAACGAAAAAGGCGTGAACAGAAACACGAATTCTTTAAAAAAATGTAAATAAGAAAGAGGATATATTTATACTGACAGGAAGACATGTGCAACATATGTGGAAAATATGTTATTTGATTCAGGAAAAAATAATCTAAAAAGCAATTTCCGGAGGCTGATTGTCTCTTTGCATTGTGTGAAAAGCGCGTAAATATTGTTGTTCGCAAGTTAAAATAAAAGTATCGAAAATATCTATAGTGGGCAGCTAATACAGAGTACTAGAAAACTAAGCATTAAGACATTTACGGCTTTAAATATTTGACCTGATATATATATATATATATATATATATATATATATATATATATATATATATAAATATATATATATATATATATATATATATATATATATATATATATATGAGAGTAGTCTGAGAAGTACCTGATCTAACAAAGATAACAAAAAAAATTTTGACAAAAAATATTTTTATTTCTCAATATAATCTTCTTTTAGCTCAATAAGCTTTTCCCAGCGATGATCAATAGCTTCGATACTCTGTTTATCATAAAAAGCGCTGAATTTCTCAAAATAGCCATCAACCACAGACTCCACTATTGAGCTATTTTTTCGAGCTTGGAAAATAATTCGAATGGGATAAATCTGGCGAATGGGGTGAATGAAGAAGCAATTCAAACGTTAACTCATTACGATACCGGATATGTGAACTAGTGCATTAGTGTGATGAAACAACGTTTTCTTTTTTTGCAAATACAAGAGTTTTTTCTTGATTTCATCTCTCAAATACTACAGTAAATTACCATAATACTCGTAGTTGATTGTTTTTTCTCTTTGAAGATCATCAATGAAAATTATTCCAAGCTCATCCCAAAAAACTGATACTATGTCCTGTTTTTACTTCCTTTGGAGCCGATTTTCTCATTTCAGTCCATCGTTTTGACTATTCCTTCATCTCAGATGTGAAGTGATGGACCCATGTTTCATCTAAGGTTATGAATCGACGCAAAAACTCGGTTTTATTACCGGACCCATCTTGCGGACAGCTTTGTCATGTTCAAATTTTCAGTCGCTATGCGATGCCACAGTACTTTTTCAAATGCCTACCATGTACACGCATCTAGGTACACCCCAATGAATATCGGCTGCAAATCTTCTACGCTTACGTACAGAACTTTATTTGACAGTTGATCTGCTGAGCACGTAAAATCAACGGTTCGCAATTTCTCAACATGTGTGTTCGGTAAACTGTGCTGTGCTGGTAATATTAACATATTTCTCTAATAAATAACTCTTTTAGTGCAGTAGTAGACAACCAAATAAACTGATTTTTTTATGACAAACTTATAACTCTAGTAATAGGAATTGCGAGGTGTAGATAATGTAATATGAACCTTTCTAAATTTTCCAACCCGCGTGGAAAGGAAACATCCAGGTAGGTTCTTTATAGTTTATTTTTCAAAATATAATATCGAGTGCTTAAAAATAATTCTGTTTTTTCTTTTTAGAAAATCTAACCTACTGGTTCTCAGTGTTAAAAATCTATATGGAACTCATACATTCAAATATATTTTTTAGAAAAGTTGGAAGAATTAACACAAGCGAAAAATAAAGTTTTGAAATGTTTGCAAATGGGCTTTCTTCTAGTGAGTACGAAGTGGCTACTAATATATATATGTTGAAAGAATGCACACATCAATAAAACATCTACATTTAAGTGCTAAATTTATTAAAAATCTTGACAAAACTATAGATAATATAACAAATACTACTTATCTTTTTATTGATCATCATTAAATTATAACAGTTTTATTTCTGCAGGTGCCATTGTAACATTTGTTCGGGAAGTTATCGGTAGGTTTATTGTAGTCTATAAAGAGAAGGCCTGCACAAAACTGAGTAATTTAAGGCATATGCATAAACCTTATGGAAATTTTTATTTAAATTCTATGATGCTAAGGAAAAGTGGATGGGAGACAAATGTGGAGAAATGGAGGAACCAGAGAGAAACATGATACATTCAACATATATAAAAAGGTTGGAATGTTTAACAGGAGGACACCTAGTATACTAATAGACACAACAGGCAAACCTCTTATTGATGAACATGAAATCCTTAATGCCTGGAGTTCCTACAAAAATGAATTATTTGAAAACCAAAGCCAGAAAATATCAGACGATGTACATGGAGCTGAAGGACCGGAAATTCTGAAGTCAGAGGTTCTTCATAGTCATAAGACGTGCAAAATCCAGAAAAGCAACCAGCCCAGACGACATTCCAGTGGAACTCCTGCAATTAATTCATGAAGACAATATCGATATACTGGTTAAGTGTACAACACTGGATAAATACCGAAAGAATGTCTGAAATCTGTTTTTATAAAGCTACCAAAAAACAACGTGCTAAAAGATGTAACAAATACGGGTTAATAAGTCTCATGAGTTACGCCTTGAAGGTTTTCCTGAATATTATTCACTGTAGAATAAGGAAGGAATAAATACGAATATATTTCCTGTTTTTCTTAAACCATTTATTATATATATATATATATATATATATATATATATATATATATATATATATATATATATATATCAATATGTTTTTTTTTTGTATTCTTGGGGTCAGGTTCTTTTTTTATTTTTTAGGGTTTTTGTTTTTTTTATATTAAAATTGTTAACACATAAATGTTCTAAGAGGATATTCCCATCTATTGACTTTTAAAAGGATATATTAATTTTTAATCAGATTTGTGTAAATATGGCTTAGGTTACTTATATCAGTTCTGTCGTTAACTGCCTTTTTTTTCTTTTTTTATTTCCATCATCTCCTTTAAACTCAATTTGTTATAATTATTGTCACGTTCAA